>CM070684.1:18679200-18739200 GCA_036346265.1 Melocanna baccifera | reverse complement strand
AGCGTGCCTGAGCGAGGCTAAAATCTAACTCCACTGATCATTGGCACCATCTGAATCCTCTGGATCCTCCTCGTGGAATTGCTCTCCACCTTGACCGACATTGTCTGAGTTGTTGTTATGCAAGTTTGAGTATAATCGTACCCAGCAAGTTACAATGGTAAATTCTAATTTATTATATGCATTGATTTAACAAGGAGAGGGGATAACAGGCTCTATTATTTTATGTGGATGCAGCTTTATTTGTAAACAGTCTTCAAAACAATAAAGCAA
This sequence comes from Melocanna baccifera, assembly GCA_036346265.1. Lineage (NCBI taxonomy): Eukaryota > Viridiplantae > Streptophyta > Magnoliopsida > Poales > Poaceae > Melocanna > Melocanna baccifera. The sequence continues at coordinate 18,738,930 of CM070684.1, read as the reverse complement.
TAATAATTAAGAAATTGGGGAGAGGGGTCCCAAACATTAATTGCTTCACTTTACACAACTTAAAATACTGAAAAACTACTTATGCCTTGCTACTAGATTCACCCATCAAACACAGCTCCATTAACCGGAAGCACGGCGTATTCAAATACATTTAAGTTCACTCTGCAGAGTTACTCAGCTTTACTTACAAGATTTCGCAATTACCAATGTCATGCAATAGACATGCTCAGCTAGCGTGCAACTAAATTGAGAAAGCGAGGTCTTTCGCTGTTCACTTTACTGTATAGCCCTCACCCGATAAGTTATGCTCTTCATCAAATTGGGTATCCATGGGCCAATGCGGAACACGACCGCCCAATTTGGTGAAGACCTACCGTTGTGTGTGCGGCGATTACTCACCCATACCACACTCTGTACTCCTGTGGGGGTACAAATAAAGTAAGAAGTTACCGGGCCCAGATCGATGAGTCAATACTTGTGGTTGAGCGGTCACTGTGCTCTATACGCAGCATAAGAGTCTAGTCCTTACAATTCCTTCCGAGACTGCCAACCACAACCGGTCACCGATACATGAACTTGTATCGATACCTGCCTGCTGCACTCTCCACCCTAGGGTAGAGTCGTGGACTCGTCTACTACAGAGTACTCCACAGCTTTCGTCCTACCCTAGAACACTTTTAAAATATTTTTACCGGCGAACTACCAAATTAATGGATAGCTCATTATTTTATGTGAGGATATGCAATGTTTGTTTATGCATTAATTAAATAATGCTAGTTTGTCGAGGTGAATATGGCCTTAAAATAAACAGGGCATTTGTACAGTGGTAGGATATAACTAGAAATTAACACGTCATTCCGAACATTTTATTGTAAGCAAATAGAATTGAGCAAATAGTAGTCATGCAAATAACGTACGTAATTAATATGGAAACATGGGATCAACATGTTCAAAAACTTGTAACTTGCCTTGCGGTTTCGCTATTTCGACGATCTCGTACACTTGTGGAGCTGGCTCGGGGCCCTGGACAATTTCTTCGGACTCCTCGGGAACTAGCGTAAAAACACCAAAAATAAACTCAGACTAGGCTTGCAACTAAACAAGCTAGGAAACATAAAATAATAACTATTAAAAAGAAATAAAAGGCAAGAAATATGCAAATGGGTTGGGTTGGTATTTTTGGGAGTGGATTTTGGGTTATTGGACTCCGGAAATGGATTCGAGATGTCGAAACAAATCGAACAGATATGTTTTTGAGTATTTTTGAGCTCTGGAAAATGAAAATTGTCACTATGCACAACTTGCTACAGTGCGGCCCGGCCCACGGCCTCGCGCGGGAGCGCACGCTTGGCGTTCAAACAGCGCAGCAGGTCGATGGGCGCGGCCCAACACACGCGCACCCGCAGCAGCGCGGTCCGGGAGCAAAAGGGTACGAGCGGCCGCCTTCTGATGGGGCATGAAGGGTCCAGTAGCGGCCACGTCGCCCCGGGGGTCATCGTCTTCAACCTTGAGCCGAGGCGACGGCGGGAAAGACAGAGGCGGCCTCGCCGACGCGATTCAGCCTCAAGGGTGAGTCCCCCGATGAGAGACCGATACCAAAATATTCCGTGCAGCTAGTAGATCTCATTTTTAGGTTCAAATCGACGAGAGAGTTTGAGGTGAAGGTCGCGGGCAAGAGAGAAGGTGGTGGGTGAGATGGCAGCTCGAGAAGGTTCTAGAAATGCTCATGCGGGAAGGGCTCCGATTTAAGCATCTGAGGGGGAAGAAGATCACAGGGGTGGTGCGCTTTTGGCTCAAGAAGAGCCCAGCTGAGTTGGCATCGGAGAGGTGGTGGCGATCGGAGGGGGCTCACGACGCTAGGCCAGAGGGCAAATGCTCATGCAAAATTGGGCCTGGATTTGTGAATGCGGTGTTGCGGTGATGCTTCAAAAGAGAGGAATTGGTGAAAACGGATCGCCGATTGAACTTTTGGTAAAAGAGTTATTGTATTTTTTAGCTTGTAAATAAGATAAAAAATCACAAGTCAAGTGCATTTATTCTCTTCTCTCCTGTTGCATACATGCAAGCTTCGTGTCGGAAAGTTACTACTTGTTGTGAGGAAGGTTATTGCCCGTTGTGAGAAAAGTTATTATCGGCTTGGTACTGTAAGCGTTCGACAGTAATTTCACTTGCTACCGATGATAACTTCATTCAGAAACGTCAGTAACTTTCTGGCACTTTGAAAGTTTGGCAATAACTTCATTCAAAACCGATGATAACTTCATTCACAAATGATAATAACTTTCTGACGCACTTGTTATCATCAATTCATGAACTGGTTATCATCAATTCATATGTGCAATCAACAAAGCATGTGTACTGTGCACAGATGCTAAATAACACTACCGTATGCACACATATACATACATACATATATATATATACATACATATATATATGTATATATATATATGTATGTATATACATACATATATGTACCTACCTACGTATGTGTGTGTATATGAAAAAGCTTATAGAGGAGCTTATGTGACCATACGAGTGACCCAAAACACGGAAATGAATCATCCACAGGTTATCGACAATTCCAGAGCCACATAACCCCAAAACGAAAGGACGCCACTTGCAAAAAGCATTCCAGGCAAGACAAAAAAGGGGCCAACCCATGAAACACATGATACATAACGTTCTTCTGATCGTTCTTTTTTGTTTTCTCCTAGAAAATTAGTTTGCTGCAAATAAGATGACAAGAAGGCAAAATGGAAATACTATACTCGGTGATGCAGACAAGAACTCGATCATAACTATCTGAAATATCCTCGCAAAAAAATATCTAAAACATTTTTCACCAATTCTCCGAAGATGATTTCAGTCGATATGTACAATTTTACGAAAACGATTTGGAACATATCTAAGCGCTTATCGAAAAAAATATATATTATATAAGTGCAAAACAATGACAATAAGCACAACCGCACATCACGATCACGTCTATATAATTGGTACAACCTATGCGATTAATATTGCGACATTAGGCTAATGCCACATCGGCTCTAAAAATCGAAACATTAGTTTTCTCAGCATGAAGGAATCCACATCTGAACCGTGTCACCACTCACAGGGTGCCATCTTCAATCCCATTCTGGTGGGAAACGGTAACGGATAATCTGTTTTATCTGATATTTGTATTCAAGAAAATATGAATATGGTGAGCAAGATCTGTATTCGAAAATATTTGTATTCTTATTTGACAATTTTCATATCCGTATTTGAGAATATTCACATTCGTATTCGAAACTATTCGATTCATATTCGATCCGTTTTCTATACATATTGGTACCGACCTAAATTCCGGCCGGAGGCCGGTACCAATTACCGGCTGGTAACCGGGAAAACCGGCCAAGTTTCAAGTGTCAAAGTTTAAATTTGAAACTGGTAACTGAAAAACCAACCGGTTACGACATTTGTAGGAGGATATTTGTATTTGACCGAATTAAGTACATATTCGATTCGAATTTGTATTCGTTACGACATTTGATTCGTATTTGTATTCGAGAATATTTGAATTTGTATTTGTATTTATTTTTAAAATATAAATTTATATTCATATTTATTTTAAAAATATGAATTTGTATTCGTATTTGAGACTATTCGATCGTATCTGACCCGTTTCTATCCCCTACCATTCTCCACCTTCCAACCAAATCACATCCAAATCCACTGGGGGCGCTCGTTTTAGAAATGGCTTCTGGCTGAAATTTCACTGTAGCTGACTTTTTTTACTGTAACTGATTTGGTTTTTTTTTGCATAATTAATTTTTAAAAAATGTAAAAATAGAAAAAATATGTTAACTCATTAGGGACAATATAAAGGACCATGGGAAAAAAAGAAAATACAAAAAAGCCTAAAATATCTAAAAAAAATTAAGAAAAAGATGAAATACTGAATAGTGAAAAAAAAAGCAGAAACTAGAAGCAGAAGCCGAAAAAAAGTCAAAACGAGCGGAGGCATTTGATCGATTCAACGCGTAATGCAGATTAGTTTGCTCAACAAATAAAATCTCATTTCTGAAAGCATTTCTTCAGAGCCAAAGAATAATTTTACTATTTTATATTAATGTACTATAACTAGCTAGTCATGCATGTTGATTATCATTTACCTCAAGATTTTTTTAGTCAAATTTGTAAATTAAATAGCCCAAGAGTACATGTGGGTGTGGTGCAATTTTGTATACTATGAACCAATTTATGCTTGAAATGACAATTCTGCGAAAGGGCAATGATTGGACCTAGCCTAAGTAGATGCACCTGAATGTCAGCTGGAGTGAGGTAGGTGCCCTAATCCAACCCATATTCTATTGAAATCATTATGAACCTAACCATTTCTTTTAAAAAAGAGATGCTCTACATCCTTTAGAAACGACTCGCTTGAATAATAAGACCACATAAATTTACTATTGTATCATTAGAAGCATCCAATTTCAATACTATCATCATCAGAATGCATAATTAGTATACAAACTATTAGAAACTAAAAACACAGACAAAAATGGTACTAGAAAGTGTACAAACTAATGGAAACGGCTCTAACCGGGGGGGGGGTTAGCAGAATTTCACACACCAAACATTGCATTCCAACAGTGTAGCCAATTTTTTATTCCATGTCACAGTACAGGTCAGCACTGTCAGAGTCACCGTCCCAGTTGTTTTACCATGGCAAGATGCATCAGTCAGGACCAGGTCATCTAGAACACAATAAACATTTAACCTCGCAGTGATCGATATGTATTATGATGTTAACCATCCCATCCTTTTCAATGCCACCAGGGGACAGAACCTAATCTTTTGTCAATGCCTCTGTCGACCTGATGTTATTACCACATTAACCTGCTGAGCAGTACCTGACAGACACACACACCATGTTAAACACAACACAAACAGCTGCTATCAGCACTAATCAGGCAACCAGGAATACAGGGAAAAAAAAGAAAACACAAAACAAAAAACAAAAATATAAACAGTAAAATAAAAGCTATCGCTGGCCGCCAAACGGCAGCGATCCTGAAGCTGAGCGCGGCCTTAATCTAGGTATAACAACAGGGCATTTTACATCAATCATGAATCTTGAGTACAATAGTAGGGCATATTACATCAACAATGAGTCATGACAGGGCTAAGCAACATTTGATGTAAGGTTCCTGTCCCCCGTAATCCTTCACGACAAAACGATGAGGGCAAATAGATAACATAATTCACAATCCTCACAGGGAGGAAGAAGTCACCTTTAGAAAGATCAGCATGGGAAGACAAAGTAGCACAAGGAGAAATCTTTCACCTAGGCAAGCTGGCAATTTGATACAATTGACTAGGCTCCAATTCCTCCATTTCTTTCACCTATGGGCAACTCTAAATTGTAGAAATCTCATCACCTTCTACACTAATCAACCCCAAAAGAATGTATCACCAGTAATTACTAGCAAAGATATGAGGCTAGTAACTTGTAGTAGTAGTAGTAGGTAGTAGCAACTGGTGAAACACAGCCAAAAAAAATGGCGCCTTTCTTGTTTCATTTGTGTTTGTGCTTGTGCTAGACTACCATCTCATCGAGCTGGAGCTGCTCAAGCCAGCTGCCGATGACCCCTGTGGCGTCCTCATCACCGTCAATGGCCTCACGGCTTGCTGATTGACCCAAAATGCCAATGGACTCCATTGCCGCCATCCTGTTGATTGATGGTTTCTCCGGTGTGGTCTCCTTTACTAAGGTATTGACCCATGAGAGGTCCGGCTCATCACCGTTGGCTCCAGACCGGAGCTCAAACGACGAGGACCGCTTGAGACGGCCAAGCTCTTCCTCATCGGCACCCCAATCCGGGGCGCCAGAGGGAAAGCCCCATTTGGACCAGCTAGAGCCCACCGGGGAGCCGACAAGGAGCGAGGTGCCAGCACCGAGGTCTCGTGAACTCATGCTTCGCAGTGTTTGCTGCTGCATCTTCTCCCTCTGCGCGAGGGCGGCGAGCAGTCGGGAGCTCATTGGCGAGACCGGCTCCGGGGTGACCGCGGCCCGCGGCGACAGCAAGCTCTGTTGCTGCTGGAACTGGCTCAGCACGGCGGCCTTGCGCGTCGGCGAGAACGCGGCGCCACCCTGGTCGGCGTACCGCGGCGAGTACGACGCCGCCATCTCTGCCGAGAAGAGCTCGTCAAGATTTGACGGCACGAGCGTCTTCCCCCTCGCCGACAGCACGGAAGCGGGCGACCCGACGAGGCCGTCGTAGTCCGCCGCGGCAAGCAGTTCGTCGACCGCCATGTCCCTCGCGCTCAGCGACGTGCGCAGCCGGCTCAGCTGCAGGTTCCCCGCGCTCCCGGGCAGGCACAGCGCCGGCACGCTCGGCTGCGGCCACGCGCCCCCCATGCCGCTCCCCGCACCGGACGGCGACAGTGGCGGCGTGAACGAAGACCCCGGCGACGACAGCCCCATCCCCATGGCCGCCATCTCCATCGCCCCGCGCGGCGACGGCACGGCCGAGCCCGTGGACACGTAGAGCGGCCGGAGCTCCTCCGGCGTGTGCGCGAAGAAGCAGACGCGGCGCGCGCACGCGACGCCGTCCTTGCAGAGCCGCGTCCGGTACTGCGCCGGGTGGAGCCAGCTCTCGAACACCCCGTGCGCATACTCGCACATGTCCCCTCTCCTGCACCCGGCGCCCTTCTTGAACTCCGGGCACGGCACGCAGCTGTAGTGGTACTTCCTCGGGTCCCGCCGCCGCGCGTTCTCGCCGGGGTGGACGAAGGGACACTCCGTCCAGTCGTGAGAGTAGGCCCTCGAGCACGCGCGGACCTTGAAGGAGTACATGCGGAAGTCGTCGGAGGCGTAGGCGCCGTTCTTGATGTCGGGGAGGGAGGGGTCCGGCGGCCACTCCTTGCGAGCGCCGAGGAGGGAGAGGAGGTGGTTCTTGAGCGGGAGGGAATTGGGCGGGAGCGCGACGAGGTCGGACGGTCGGCGTTGGAGGTGGTCGAGGAGGATGGGGTCGGCACCAGCAGCAAGGAGGCGGGAGACTACCGCAGGAGCAGACGGGGCGCCCCCGGCGGCGGCGAGGTGGAGCGGAGTGGAGAGGGAGGACGCGGAGGCGCGGTTGGGGTCGGCGAGGTGGGGCGGCGAGAGGAGGGCATCGATGCAGCCCAAGGACCCGTACGCGGAGGCGACCATGAGCGGCGTCATGGGCTCCGCGCCCCGCGCCGGGGAGTACCACGGCGCGGGCTTGTCGGCGAGGGACGGGTGCGCGGCAAGGAGGTCGCCCAGCCCCGCCACGTCGTCGTCCGCCGCCAGCTCCAGCAGCCTCGCGGACACGGCTGCCGCCGCGCCGGAGTCAGAGGCGGACTCACCCATGGGCGGCGGCGCGCGATCGTAGAAGGTGTTCGACGAAATGGTGGAAATGGAAGGGAGGCGAGGCAGGGAGGGGAAAGCGAGTGTAGCGTCTTTGTTGTTGTGTGCTGCTTGCCTTGGGTTTTTAGAAAAAACTATGTTTTTGGTTGGGTTGGATTTTTGGGAGCCTGGCTCTGCTCATCTGTTGTTCTGCTGTTGGCATCAATGTACTAAATAGTGTTTGTTATGCCCGCAAAAGCGCACATAATTACGTAGCGAAGTATAAATGCTATCGATATAAAGTAGTGATTAGAAATAGTGACTTTAAACTTAACAGCTGCTACGATATGATAAGCGTTATAGCAGCCACTACATAGCCGATTTAGCGGCCTGCTGTTTCAGCATTATTCTCGTGCAAAGTGAAATCCCACATCAGTAATGGTCACCACACTTATACTCATCTTCCTCAGTTACTGTGTTCCTAATCTCCTATTCCATGGCTAATGGTGCTGACCATCGACCATACTCATTGCATAGTCGTGTCTCATATTCCTTCTCTGCCACTCGTTTGCTTATAGCTTGATTAACCGACAGCTACCATCGGAGAGCAACTAAAACTGAGAGCCACGCTTGCAAGTTGCAAGTCATGTCCAGTCCGATGTTTTCTAATGTTTAAAGTATGAATCGATGTTAAGATCGAGTCTGAACTCTAAAGTCTGAACTTCTAGTGTCATGTTATTGCTTGATTGCTCTAACATTGATCTCATGCGATATCTAATTTTGACTAAATTATTATACATGTACTACTAATGCCTAAGTTTCTAATTAACTTGTCTATCTTGTATGTTGTAGTTGCTTTTTTTATCGTGATAGAAAATTATAAGATATACAGGGTTAACTAGAGAATTGTAAGTGTCTTCAAATTCCCCTATAGGAATATAGTGTCCGCTATATCATCCGCTATCCGATATGACCCCGATATCCGCTATGACCCCGATATCCGCTATTTAAGTACCTTGATTGGTATTGCTTCATGGGCAAAATGGTTTTCTTTTTACTTTTTACTGGTTTGCTCCTTGGGAGAATGTGAATTTTGGTTGAGGTACTCATGCCAACATTTTTACCCTAAGGTGAACAAGATAATGGGTATTTTTGGGTGGAGGAGGTTAAACAAAATGTTGATCCTAATTGGTAAGGGAAAGTACTCAAAAGTTTGAGGGGAGCGGCTCGCACCGAATTTTCATCCAAAAAGGCGATTTTTTTTTCTTTTTGCCTTTTTTCGTTAAAATGGTAACTAATAAGACACCTATTAGGTAACCGACAGATGGTTGCGATTGAAAGTAGAGCTTAAACTATATGTAGTCTGTAAAGAACATTTCTGATACAAATATCATGTAAAGTTGGTATGGTATGATACGAGTTTATACTAATAAAAGTTTGAGTTGAGAAATCATTTTGTTAATATATTTTTTCTGACTTGATTGAAGAGAAGTTAATGATGCTTAGTTGTTGGGAATTGTAGTCCTGTTCTTTTTGGCTGCGGCTGATGGCTTTTGGCTGCGGCTGATGGCTTTTTGGCTGTTTACGACAGAGTTTGCGAAAAGAGAGATATTCGTTTGCGATTTTTGATGGTACATATATTAGTTTTTTAACGTGTATTACAATTAACTTGTAGACCTCATCTTAAAAAATACTCTGTTTAAAAATTAGTTACTGTAACAAAAATCAAAAACAACTTTTAAAAACCGCAAAAAACAGACCCGAATAATATTGCCGGAAAGTGTGAGCAAACTGTCTGACAATTCCATTGATCATTTAATGCGAAGATGAGTGCAATTAAGTGTTTATTTGTGTGGCTTGGTTGCTTTTGTGATGTTAAAGTGATTTGGCTACATCTAGCTTGCTATATCCTACTCTCTCTCTATTTCGCAATTAAAGTCTTATTCTCAAAAAAATTTGTTCCACAGTATAAGTCCATTTTAGACATTAAAGATATAGTTATTGCAAATTTCCACATGTACCCTGCTTTAATGTTGAAAAAGTGGATGGATAGCTGTAATATGTCATTTAACATGGGGTATACATGGTCCAGTGACACTAACTTTTTCTTAGATTTAGTATCTCTTTGGTTTGTATGTAATAATGTTTTTGAATTTATATTGCGAGACGGAGAAAATAGTTTTTAAGCCGGCATATGATTCGTTGGTGGTCTAAAATTGTCGACATAGATGATCTTGTTGATGACTTACTAGAAGCTCTTTCCTTTACTTCCTTTCCTTGCGAAAGTGAAAGCACATTTCCTCACTAAAAAAACACCAGAAGCATGTAAATATAATAAATGGAAATGAAATAAAAAAAGTGGAAGAATAAATGCAATTATTGGTGCTTCTCTTTCTTAGGAATTAAGCATCAGGAAAAAAATACCCTCCCCTCCTTTTTTTTCATAATTTTGTTATGAAAATATATAAAATAGAGGGCAGATAAACATCTATGTTAACTCTAGATTAACCATTCAGCATATGTTAATTCTAGATTAACCATTCGGCTTATCAGGTATGTGCTCTATGCAATTTTACCCGAAGCAAACTCAAGATCCCTATAAACTTGTCGGACCACAAATTTATGATTCGGAATCCTTTGTGATTTTATTGTGTTATTCTCTGGATTTGTAAATAATGCTCACATATATCTTGCGAAAGCATAACTAATACAATAATAGACTTACACATGGGTCGATTAGACCGAAACCTTTAAAGAGTAGTAGCGGAAACAGAAACATCACACAGGTGAGACCCTCAGGATATACCTACCGGCAATCAACTGGGGCTCATGACTTATGACCTATTCTTTTCAGCTTTTCAAAACGGTTTTTGGTTTTTGCTACAGTACCTAACTTTCAAACGGAGTATTTTTTTTAAGATAGAGTCTACAGGTTAATTATAGTACACGTTAAAAGCCCAACATCTGTACCATCCAAAATCGCAAGCGAATATCTCTCTCTCCATAATATCTGTCTCAAACAGCTAAAATTCAAAAATTTCAGCTAAAAACCATAAACCGCAGCAAAAAAGAACAGACCCTTAGTTCTTGGACTCATTATCTTCCAATCTGGTCCATACCCTTAGATGACCACTGATGGATCCAGAGAGTTAGAGGAAGAAGACTCAGGAGACGATTGCATGGAGGAAATCAAAAACGGGTCCGGAGAGGAGGGGGCCACGGACCACAGGAGGAACTTCCAACTTCTGGAAGCCAGAAGCCGAAGCTATTTTGAATGGCCCCCTATATCGACGGTGTGGGCCCACATGCTTATTTAATCCCAAATTGCTTCGCTCACATGATGGTTAATACTTTTGTGAAAATCTTGCTAGACTGGCACAGTGTTTATTTTAATTTACAAGTTTTACTGTAACATAGATAAATTTTACTACATTTGAGTGATAGAGTTGCACATTTCAATTAACTTTTTTTTTGCAAGGTCATTCCAACTAACTATTCCATGTAATTTAACGAGTAAATTACACTTTACACTAGATATATTACCTCTTATTTTATTTTACACCAGGATTGTCCAGTACTTTTTCTCTACACTAGCCGAACATGTTTGGGTCCCCTAGCAAGTGCATCTCCTGAGCAGCAAATCAGACACACGGGACTCCACACAAGTCGCGAGCGGTGATTGGGCGCCGGTGATAGGTCCAGGCTTCGAACCATTCGCCGAGTTGACCTTTTCACCACCGCAAATTATTCTATGGCAGTACGCTACTAGTATATTAGTGGATCGGATGATTGGTACATGACAGCGTACGAGAGACCGTATACCTAAGCTTGCAGGCAGTTAAGCTCCATGTACTACATATAATACTCACACGATTAGAGCAAACTAATTATGGATGCAAAGCTCATCAAATGTTTTGTGTAAAATAAACTGTGATGGAGATCGTTTATGTTCTCTTTTTTTTTTTTTGCATGAAAAAGCACAAGTATTGGAGTTGTGATCACAAGAATGTGCATCTTGTGATTGTCGTTGCCAGGCGATTGGTTGAAAGCCTGGCCTATGAAGAGATGAGTCGGCTGGACCAAACCATGCGTGGCTAGTGTAAATTGTAACTAATCTTGGACCACCCTGGTGCAAAATAAAACTATGGTCTAAACCTGGTGTAAAGTGAAACAAGAGGTAATATACCTGATGCAAAGTATAATTTACTGTATTTTAATTTAAGTGAAGGAAGGCTAGACATAAACCAAACAAAAATGTAAAGTTCACCATTAAAAGTTTATGATTTAGGCCCCGCTCGTTTCAGCTTCAGCTTCTAGCTTCAGCTTTTTTTCACTATTCAGTAATTTATCTTTTTCTGAATTTTTTTTAGATTTTTTAGATTTTTTGCATTTTTCTTTTTTTCTCGTGTTCCTTTGCATTGTCCGTGATGGGCTAACATATTTTTTCTATTTTTATATTTTTTAAATTTAATTATGCCCAAAAAGCTAACTCAGCTACAGTAAAAAAAGTCCGCTACAGTGAAATTTCAGCCAAAAGTCAGAAGCCATCGCTAAAACGATCACCTCCTTAGTTGTGCTAGTTAAAATTCAATGTGATCATGTGGCATATGTTAAGAAAGATTGTTGCCTAATATTCCCAATGTGGTGGGTTGTATTTGGGGATTGTGGCAGAAAACTGGCTAACTTTTTTTACTTGAAATTCCCCAAAAAAAAGACTATGATTATTTGTGCATTTTATCTAAAGTTAACAATATTTAAATTGGAAAAGGAAGAAGACAAAAGAAAAAAATGGAAAGTGATCCTCGTACGGTTACGAGCATAAAATCGTAGATTTCATTACACTAGGGGCGCTCGTTTTAGCGATGACTTTTGGCTGAAATTTCACTGTAGCTGACTTTTTTTACTGTAGCTGATTTAGCTTTTTAGACATAATTAATTTTAAAATAATGTAAAAATAGAAAAAACATATTAACCCATTAGAGACAATACCAAGGAACACGGGAAAAAAAGAAAATATAAAAAAGCCTAAAATATCTAAAAATTCAAAAAAAAAGATGAAATACTGAATAGTAAAAAAAACAAAAGCTAGAAGCAGAAGTCGAAAAAAAGCCGAAACAAACGGGGCCATGTGAGCTTTCATTTCATAATCATTTAAGCCCTTTGAGACATGTTAGGCAAGGAAATGATGGTAAAGCATTGCTTTGTTGAAATATGGTGATGAATTTTTGTATGTGACATTTTGATACGGACATAATCTTTTATTGCGAGAATCCATGACAACTTCAAATGCTGAAAACACATGGGAAAGTGACGTTGTTTTCTGGGGAAAATAATTAGTCTCAGTTGAAAAAAATGTATCACTCATCTCAAAAATCAAGTTATTTTGAGTTTTACAGTTTCCAAGTGAGACTTTGGCCGTTATATTTTATAACAATATTTAGTAATACTTTGATAGACCTAGTTATAATATTTTCATGTGACGGTTTATGTGCTTTTACATATATTAGTCCCCTAAAGTTTCAAATATGTACCTACCATGATTATGACAAGAATGTTGTCTTGGAGACCAAAGGATTCGTGATGTTTGCATTTCCATTAAAAACGGGCATGTGCCTTTGCTTTTTGTCTAAACTGTTCGATCAGAAATTAGCGCTCCAAATTTACGCATTGTGGAGAATTTTTTTTCTTGTGAGATGATTGAGCGTCCATCCGTATTCTTCAAATGAATTATTGATGAAAATTACACAAGAGGATCTCAATCCTACAATGAAAAAGATTAGTAATTTTGACATGGTTGATGGAGGCACGACCTACAACATACGGCGAGCAAAGATCAAAAGCTCATATTGCGCCATGAAACCAAAACCACGAGAGGGCAAAAACCGTACCGTATTTTAACTGATGGGACCATGCCTCTTTTGTGATAAATTAGACATGACCTCACTAGTCAGTCCATAACTCCATATCACATCTTTGGAGATGTTCACAATAGTAATAATTTATAATTTTTTTATTATAATTAACTATTTTTTTACTATAACTGAGTTAACTTATTTGATATAATTAATTTTAAAAAAATTAAAAATAGAAAAAATATGTAGTTTATCACGAACAATGTAAAGAAATATAAAAAAGAAAACACAAAAAAACAAAAAAAAACAAATAGGAATAAAAAGCCGTCGCAAGCCACTGCTGCAGCGCTTCTGAGCGCGGCCAAATTTGTTGACAAGCAGCTGAACTAGCAAACGAGATTGGTTAATTAGGCTTGCGGATATTATCTTTCTTTTTGGCATAACGAAAAGATAAAAGTGCTCCAATATAGTTCTAACCTATACCTATATGTACAATAATGAAAATTGACTCAAATGCTGGATCCTGGTATATATATTATGTTTTCTGTTGAAAAAACTAGGACATTCGGTGCACATAAATTATGTAGCTTCTTGTGTGTGTAATTTCGGATAGCAGATTATAGCTTGTTGTATATTGTCCCGCTCGTTTCAGCTTTTTTTCAGATTCAGCTTCTAACTTTAACTTTTTTTCACTATTCAGTAATTCGTCTTTTCTGAATTTTTTTAGATTTTTTAGGGGTTTTTGCATTTTTCTTTTTTTCCTATGTTCCTTTGCATTGTCCGTAATAGGTTAACATATTTTTTCTATTTTTTAAATTTAATTATGCCCAAAAAGCCAAATCAGCTACAGTAAAAAAAAGCCAGCTACAGTAAAATTTCAGCTAAAAGTCAAAAGCCATCGCTAAAACGAATGCCCCCGATCATATCGAGTTGTAGTAATACAAGATTTTTAAATTCCACTTTTTAAAACTAACAGTTAATTTGGAGTATATTTCTATCGTTAGTCTTTTTCACGGAATTTCTCTCAACTCAAACAACTAAAAATAATAGATTATATGCTAGAAATTTTGGAGAAAAGATAAGCTGTTACAATGATCTAAAAAAGAAAGATAAGTCGTTTCAATCGTTTAAGAAACATGAGATCATCAAGCTGAAGGCCGATCACAAAGCACCAAGTGTTCACATGACAAAAGGAAAAAGAATAAAGAATTTGTTAAGGATATAGAGTTGTAGTAGAATATAGAGTTGTATTCTATTCCACATATGTCTTATCTCTATATATCATATCTCATTGTACTCTCCTATGTATATGGTCCCTTGGACCTCATATCAATACACACACAATATTCATAACATGGTATCAGAACTAAGGTTCATACCTCTCTAACCTTAGCCTCTTCGCAAGTCTTGCGCTGCCGCTGCCCCCAGGAGGATCATCTCTGCTCTCGGGGGCGACCACCTCGTTTTCGGGCCGTCGAGGCGCCTCATCTCCGGCCGCCACCGCCATCGGCCTCTTTGGGCGGCCACCTTGTTTTCAGGCCTCCTCCAGCGTTCGGCCTTGGCGGATCGTCGGATCAGGGCCGCCACCGCTGGATCAGGGCTCCCCGCGCCGGATCCACGCCGCTCTCGCCGGATCCGGTCTCCTCCGCGTCGGCCATGTACTTCTGGGGCGGATCCACACCGCCACCTGGACGCCGACCGCCGCTCGGCTTGAACTCGCTGGAGCCACCGATCTCGGAGTTCGATCTGCCGCCAGCTCCTTCCGCGATGGCCTGCTCGCTCGGATGGGCGCCGTTGCTCGATCTACGACGCCGACCCGCGCCTGTTCTCGACACTGGCCTCCTCCGACGCCCACGCCATCTTGGGGTCCCCAACGGCGAGCTCCTCGCGCTGGGCTCCTCCTTGGCCACCCGAACCTGCACCGCCTCGCCCGGAAGCCGCCGGTCTTGCCTCGCCCGGATCCGGCATGCTGCTACGTCAGATCACTCGAGGCCGCCACCTCCTCTCGACGTAAGCGCGCCTCTGCCGCTCCTCGCCATGCAGGAACTCTCTGCATGCGACCCCGCCTCTGCGCGCGGGCTCTACCTGCTCGGCTCGACCCGCCCGGAGCTCTCCTCCCGCTGCCACTCGGGTTGCTGGTGACCCCCGCTGCTGTGGTTTCGGACTTGAGTCTAGCTCATAATCACGGTTGTGACTTCAGTTCCGTAACTTTTGGTTCCCAGCCTACTTGACCAGGCATAGTTCTTTGACTAGCCGTTTGGTTTATTTTACCTTTATTGGCTCGGTTCGTAAAAGAGAGAGAGAGAGAGAGAGTCTTTGCTTTCATTTTGAGCCTTTTCGTTTTGGGTCTTCCGCTGCGTCCACTTAAATCTATAGTCTTTTTTTTAATTCGTTTAAGCCATGTGAGTCCACAAATTTTTTTGTGTCAGTCAGTCGATTGCTTTGCTAGCCATAGTCCATCTTTAGGATTTTGTATGGTCGGTGCCGCCCCACTCGCACCTGTATGGCTCTTCTCCTGTTTGTCTTCGCCGGATCTGGCCTTGCCCCATTCGGATCCAGCCTCATTCGTGCTGGATCCGAACTCCTCTGTGGGCGGCCTCTTGAGTAGCATCCCCGAGCTTTTAAGGTCGCCGCGTTTTTTCTGCACTGCGTTTCTATTGCGCTTCTGTGCACTGTGCCGCTGCTGTCTCGGTCTATGATGCCACCTCTTCTTTTTTTAGTTGTATCCCCAAGCTTTAAGGTCGCCGCGCTTTTTCTGCACTGCGTTTCTATTGCGCTTCTTGTGCACTGTGTCGCTGCCGTCTCGGGCTTCGATCCGCTTTATGAACTGCTACCATACTTTATAGGCTACCGTGCGACCTCGGATGGAGATATTCTATTTTCGACAGAACTTTCAAGAGCCGCATGCTACGACGACGTTTACAAGACTTGGATTTTGAATTTTTGTTATTTTAATATCAACTCTTTCAAATGCAAGGCTATTGCATACACCTTGCATTTGAGAGGGGTGTTAAAGATATAGAGGTGTATTCTATTCCACATATGACTTATCTCTACATGGTATATCTCCTTGTACTCTCCTATATATATGATCTCTTGATCATCATATCAATACACACATAATATTCATAACAGAACTAACCTACATAATTTGTCTTCAGCTATGACTTGCGACAGGATTGAGAACTCAGGACTGGTCTTCACAGAGCTATGCAGGCATGGTGCACATTGCACTTGAGACCAATCCAGAATAAAGTGACAATTTGTAGCGCATCAAATGAATTTATATATTCCCCTTTTTTTCCAACTTTTTGTTAAAAATTCTGATCCTCGAGAGCAAACATCTCTTCAGTAAGATTTTCTTGTCACAATTCACAGTCCTCTTTATCTAGTAGGAGGAGATTGGATGTCCCTTTCATGTCACCACCCACTTCTGAAGATACCCAAAATAACTAACTTTGATCCTCTGGATGTGAGTCGCAAAATTTCTTTTTCTTTTCTTTTCTTTTCTTACCGTTGATTTCTTGGCCTGAAGGTTACTGTCAAGGTGAGATGCTGGAACCTTACAATCAGATCAGTAGTGAAGAAATGACGATATTGCTGATACATATAGATTCTCGAAGTTGAGAAGATGTGGAACTTGGTTGGATGCGATTTGCTCTCTCTCCCAGCCACTCCATTTAACCCCCTGCATTCTGCTAGTAGTCACACGTGTAAACTCCCTTGCATTCTTCATTGCTGATATATAAGTCTCTTGTCTTCCCAATTTAACCCCCTGTAGCTCATTTTCAGTTATCGTGCAAATACTCCCTCCCCCTGACATATGTCAATGCTATTTCTCGTAGTTTTCATTATCTTCTATAATTGTTGCAATGATTTGAGTACCTATGTAAGTGATTTTAATATTTTTTTCAATGATTTGGGTGATTTTGGTATTTCTAATATATATGATTTCAATATTGAAACATTAGTAATTAAATCGTGTTTTACAAGTACCGAAATCACTCAAATTACTGAAATAAGTATTGGCATCACAGCAAGCAGTGCCAAAGAGGCAAAGACAATGAGAACTATGAAAATAGAGCCAACATGTGACCTAGAGGTGTATTTGCAGGGTGACTTAACTTATAGGGACAAAGTAAACAAAGACTAGATATAGGAGCAAACTGAAAATGCATGTGACTTATGTGGGTATTTATGGATTTTTCCTTGCTTTCTTCAAAAGACTATTAAGCTAGACAACGGGAGAGACCTTACAGAAACGACCAAACTAAATCAAACCAATCCTAAGTCCAAACACACACCAATGGAAATCAAACTTGTAAATTATCGTACAACAAAGTGTTGTTTTATCGCTGAAAGCTTAATTGCTACCTAATTTGTGTGAGCGCTCTGACATGATTTTGTGTATCCCATGTTGTAAAACTCAATTTAATGCGTACAGTTAAACTCTTTCAACTTTGGCCAACAATACTTTACGGATATTTAGACCGGCCATACAAAAATAATATAAGCATATTTCCCCAGAAAATACCTTTAAAATATTATAATTTTATTGAGATTTACAAATATATTACAATAAAAAAATAGGCAGCCATAGTCATGATTTAGAGATGGTGACAACTCCCAAAACACAACTTATTCGTGACAGGATGTAGTACTACTACATCATCATTTAATCTCACCTATGATCCGTTGGAACACATGAAAAAGAGAAAAATTAGGAATCGGTATATCGTTCGTAGTGTTTTCGATGGTATAGAAATCGGTCGTTCGATCTTGAGATTCAGCCCACAACCGCCGCTAGATCCATTGTCCTCAGCCATGACACCGCTACGTCTCACCATCCCCGATCGCAACGCTGTTGGATCAAATCATCTCCCGCTGGATCCGGTTGCCAGTGGCAAAGAAGAGGAAGAATGGCCGCCGGATCTAGGAAAGAGGAGCGGCAATTGAAAGAGCTGAGGCGTCGCCGCCGCCAACGGGTTCACCGCGTCCTCAGATGTAGAAGGAAGCCGTAGAGGCAATGGTCTAGCTGTGAGCAACAACGAAGGGCGGTGAGTGGCTGCAGAGGGAGGCACGACGAGGCGCGGTGCACTGAATATTCAATTCAAGGGTAGGGGCGGCGGGGAGGGTGAGATGGTGGTGCGACGAGGCAGCGAGGTCGCCGCCTACTGCAAGTGGTGGAGGAGGGGGTGGGGGAGACGAAGGAGGGATGTGTAGCTGCTGCGGTGCCGGAGAAGAGAGGAGGGGAGGAAGAGCAACAGGAGAGGAGAGACAGAGCGGCGGCTGGCAAGGGAAGAGACGAGGAAGAGAGTTTTTCTGACGGTACAGCGGTCTCTAGCTGTTTCATAAAAAAATCATACACACAGGAACCAAATGTCAAGTCTCTAGAATCAATGAGAAACAGTGGTGCGCTTTGTTGCGTTGGGTGAACGTAGACAGTACTTTGGGGTACCGTCGTCCACCGTCCGCTTACCGTCATGACGAAAAGTAGTGCCGGTCATTTTCCCGTGCTTAGCTTTCTGTACAACTTTGCACGACGTACGTGCGATGTTGCCACCGATGCCAGCCAGTTTTTCCACAGCGAATAGCTCGAAGGCGACACCCAGCTCCAAATCGAATTTCCAGGAGCAGAGCTTTCTGTCTTGTCAAACCTCAAGTCCTGTCCGAATCACACACACATGGAACAAAGACCATCACGAAGTATTTCACCGAGCATCAACATCGACGTTGCATGGCCAATCTGGCAGCTAGATCCTGAGTCATATTGTCCCCTTCTACGCTGGCACGTGTCGTGTGCGAGCCGTGTACCGTCGCCGTGTGTGCATAGTATTTCCGGGGAGACGACTACGCCTTCCTCCCGCTAACAAAACGCAACATAGCAAGATGCTTATATATAGTTATATGTACCCGTCAGGCAAGCAACCACAAATTGATGCTCAGTTGCTAATGTTCAGAATTCCAGAAACAGTGTCAATGTTCAGTTGCAAGAAATGTGAGGCCTTCTTCTGTGGGAAAATGGATGCCCGGATGTAGTTCAGATGGTAAGAACAACAAAATAACGCAACGCAAAAGGTCATCAGGGGCGCAACACGTTAACAACGCGAGGGGGGGGGGGGGGGTGATGATCCATATTACGATCTCAAGACCAACTGAGCATCAACCAATGTACTACTATGGTAGCGAATGCTGCCACTTGGCAGTGAGACTGCACCATGGCATTGAAATTATCTGTAGGGGCGACGAAACTAAAAGAATGGTTTCCAATCATGTCGACAAATCTTGTGGTCAGCTCAACCTGTGCCACTGCAAATGTTTGCTAGTTTTGTTTGTCTTCTATCGAAAACAGAAAGCTCCGCGTTTGCTCTGCTGCTCACCACAAACCAATCATCTTCCACCAGAAGCCTCCGGCGCCAAGCCAGATGATGATGTTAACGACGGAGATGACAAACCCGTAGCCCCACCACTGAGCCAGAGGAACATACCCGGCGCCGTAGAAGATGGGAGCAGACCCTATGCCGTAGTGGGTCAGGCCACCCATGATGTTTGAGAGGAATGAGAGAACCATGGCAGCGAAGAGCTGAGGGGTGCCCAATGCACTAGCCACTGACAAGAATGCAGTGAACATCGCTCCGATGTGTGCAGCACCGCTGGCAAAGAAATAGTGGGAGTAGAAATACAGCAGCACCAAGACACCGAACGAGAGTTGCCAGGACAGACCAAGACCTCCAACAAACTGAGGGAAAAACATATCAAGGTCAATATAGGAGAAATCAGAAAAGATATTGAAAAAACAACTTCCATTCTATTATGCTGATGTTACTCTGGATTAAAAGAACTTACATTGGAACATCAGGTCAGAAAATTATATTAAACTGTGCCCCTCTCATCTATCCAAGTAATACCCTCAATTTGATACTTCTCATTTACATGCACATGCGTCCGAGCATATCATTCAACGCCCAGTATTAAGGTCAGCAAGAACCAGGAGCACAATTTCTAGTTTACACAGTAAGTTCGTTGTAACATAATTACCCACCCAATCCCTTATTATTAATAGTGCTCTCTTTTTTAGTGTGAACAGACAAACAGCACAATGAATTGCTCCACATTTCTGGAGAAGGATCAAAATCTGCATATTGTTGAAAAGAATTAATATCTGTTGTAAAGAAAATTTTCAAATTGGTGGCACCAAGGTAAAAGAACTACAATAACACACCAGCACACAGTAAATTTCCTCGTCTCAAAATCCTACACCATAACATATTGTGGCAAAGTATATCTATCATGCTCAATGTCTATTAAAATTAGTAGTCAATTTAAATTGTAAAGGTTACTGATCACAAAAACCTTACAAGCATAAAGCAGATCGCTTGATGTGACTTGACCTTCCGGTATGTCAAGAATGATCCGCGCTCACATGAGCTGCAGCGGCAGCGTTTGGCGATTGCGATGGTTTTTAAATCAGTGTAGCTTTTTTCTCTTTTTCCCTTTTTTTTGTTTTTTGGTATTTTTGTGTTTTGTTTTTTCCCGTATTCCTTTGCATTGTTCGTGATGGACTAACATGTCGCTTCTATTTTTCAAATTTTTTTAAATTTAATTATGCACAATAAGCCAACTTAGTTACAATAAAAAAATCAGCTAACTACAGTAAATTTTCAACTAAAAGCCATCGCTATTCCGAACGCCCCTAAAGAGTTGGGGAAGGGAGAGGGGTCATACCTTCACAACAGTCTCACTGAACCAAGAGATCAACCCATATTTGTTGAGGTAGCCAGCCATTGCAATAAGCGCAGCAAACCATGTGAGGGTATCCCATGCCACAGACTCCGCCAAACACTCTTTCCATGTGACAACTCCTGAAATTAGGAGGACAGATAGGCCAAGAATTGCTGCAGAAACGGCATCCACATTCAACAGTCCTCCAAAGACCCAAAGACCAACCTGATGGCATGGAGAGCACAATGTTCAGTGAGGAAAAGAATTCCGGTTTCTATTCAAGTTAGATGTAGACAGGGTAATGCAAGAAATGTACAGCCATGTTCCGACTAGGTTTACCACTTTTTGCAAAATATGGCAGTCAACAGTAATATAGTTACCCAATCACAGACTGCCATAGAGTTCTGTACAAAAATATGACCAAATTTCACAAAAGAAAACCCAAATTAACACCCTGGGGATTTTGTTCACCAACTGCCTAAACTACTGAAAATTTCCAAGTGAAATGACAGTGTGATTCCACGGGTGCCACTCCCAGCTAAATGGCCTAAAGTCATCATCACTAAACAAAATTTGAAGCATATGTATATTCAGGACCCTACCTATATGCACTAATCCAGACAAGGCCACCATGATAAAATGGGGGAGCAAACACTTTACTCATAGAGATCCCCAAAATCAAACATCTCCATTTATGCCCTTAAATACTAAGGAATAACAAGAATCCTAACACCCCACAGACATCATCTGTAGCATCAAATCATACAAAACACAAGAAACTATGCAAGATAGCTTATAAATATACAGATGCAGTAAAAGAATAGTAGCAATTGCGAAATGAACATGGTTAAAACAAAAACAAAGATAAGAGCGAAATGTTCCATTATACCGTGAGCAGCAGCGTGCCGGCCATGATCTTCTCCTCTTTGCTCATGGGCCCCATCTTCGCCAGCTTCTCCTTGGCCAGGCGCGGCGCGTCAGGGCTGGTCTTCACCTCCGGCGGGTAGATCACATACAGTATCACCGGCACAAGCACAAGGGACAGCAGCCCCGGCACAATGGCAGCCTTTGCCCACAGCGTCCACCCGATCCCCTGCCCGATCGTGCCGGCCGTCAGGTTCGCGGCTAGCGGATTGGCCGCCATAGCCGTGAGGAACATCGCCGACGAAATGACCGAGGTCTGGAAGCATGTGAGCATGAGCCACGAGCCGAGCTTCCGCTCCGTGCCGTCGCCGGTGCGGGATCCGCAGGCCTCGCAGAGGGATTTCACGAGCGGGAGGAAGATGCCGCCGGCGCGGGCGGAGACGGAGGGGATGGCCGGGGCGAGGAACGCCTCGGCGAAGACGAGCGCGTAGCCGAGGCCGAGCGAGGAGCCCCCGAAGGCGGAGACGAAGACGTAGGCGACGCGGCTGCCGAGTCCCGTCTTGATGAACCCGCGGGCGAAGAAGAAGGCGAGCGCGATGAGCCAGGGGATGGGGTCGCCAAAGGCGGAGAAGGCGGCGGCGAAGGTGAGCGTGCGGGAGAGCACGGCGGCGCCGAGGCCGAGCAGCGCGACGGCGCCGAGCGGCAGCGGCTGCGAGATGATCCCCACGATGGTGGCGAGGAAGACGGCGAGGAGCTGCCACGCGTTGCGCGCCACGCCGGCAGGGGGAGGGATGAGCCAGACGAGCACCCCCGTGGCGATGGTGGCCAGCAGCGGCTTGATGGCCGCGCCCTGCAACGCCGGCTTCGGCGGCGGCGACGCCGGCGCTGGGGCCGATGCGGCCGCCGAAGACGCCGCGGAGACAGGAAGGAGGAGGCGGCGAGTGGGGGCTAGGGATAGGGGTTTGGGGAGGGAGTGGGAGTGGGAGAGGGAGATGGGCTTGGAGAGGAGGGAGGCGGTGGGCCGTTGGCGGAGGGAGACGGAGGGGAGGTGGGGGCGGGGGCGGAGGCGGAGGCCGAGGTGGTGGCAGGTGAGCGGGGAGGCCGTGGCGGCGCCGGAGGAGGAGGCCATGGCGGTGGCGGGAAGGGGAAGTGCAAATGGAAATGGAGGAGATGGGAGGGGAGGTGGGGTTAGTGGATGGACGGTGGGGATCGGGTGGCGTATCGGATCGGAGGGGACGGGAGGTTGGTGCGTGAACTCGGTGTTCCTGGACCGGGCGGCTAGATTGCCAGACTGATATATCTATTATACTTGCTTAGACGACGCTTATAGTAACAGTTTTTGGCTGTTCATATGAGAGAGTACGAAGATACAGAAACTCACGTACGATTTTAGCCGATATAAATCAAGTTATTATAGTATCTACTACAATTAACTAGTAAATCTCGCCTTGAAAAACACTCCATTTAAAAGCTATGTACTATAGAAAAGTTATTTACTGTAGAGAAATATTTTTTAGAAGGCAATATATCCCTGCTTGTTTTGACAATGAATTCTAGTTTCTACTTTTCTTTTACTATTCCTTAATTTTGTATTTTTTTTATTTTTTTCACCTTTTTAGGCTTTCTGCTTTTTCTTTTTTTCTTGTATTCCTTTTACATTATTCGTGATGGGCTAAACTATTTTTTATTTTTATTTTTTAAATTTAATTATACTAAATAAACCACTTTAGTTATAGTGAAAAATAAGTTAGCTATAATAAAAAAAATCATAAATCATCATCAATCTAAACACAGTACTCAAAGATGAATTGTAGTATTTTTTTGTCGTGACTTGTATGAATCCGTTGGGGTATTAGTTTCATCCTCATCCGTAACCGAAACTAGGGCAAGAGTTGGCATACACTATGCAGGCTTTCAAGTAGTCCAGTCCGGGTTTTTTTACTTTTAATTTCGATTTCTCCGAAAACTTTTTTTGACTTTTAACTTCGATTTCTCCCAAAACCAAAATAAATAGTGTGGCTTCTTCAAGCAGCTTTCCAAACCTGCCGGTGCATTCGTCGTCAATATCTCTATCTCTGTTGTTCATCATCATCTTAAAAAGTATAGTCAAAATCCAAAACATGACCGCCAAAAGCCATCAATCAAAAGCCCAGTCTACGGACCGTGTCCAGCCAAAGCGGCCACAGAATGAGCCGTCCCGTCCGGCACATAGCCTAGACAAATAGTAACGGCCGTAGCCTGTGGCTGTTGTGGACCTTGCGGTTGTGGCTGGGAGGAGCGGTGTAGATCTCCCCGACGGGGAGAAGATTCCTTGTTCGTACCGAGGACCCGCTCCTTAACAATTGGAAGTCTGCAGCTGAGAGCAACGTGCATAGATTTGGCCACCACTCCACACATAAAACAACACACGCAACATATATTTAACACTTACAGACTGGAAGTGAACAGCCAGTTCACTTACTTTACTAACTGGTTTCTGTAAGTGAAGAGCCAATTCACTAATTTATTAACAGGACAATACAAATTTTGTACTAGTTTAGTCATGCTCGACAAATCGTCATCATGGTTGGTATAAAGGTGTTTTTAGGTAGTAATCGTTTTAGCGATGACTTCTGACTTTTAATTGAAATTCTACTGTAACTAGCTTTTTTTTACTGTAGTTAATGAATAGTGTAGTGAATAATGAAAAAAAGTTGAAGCTAGAATGCTGAAACAGCACGGCGTGGACAGAAATTGGACAACGATAAGAGCCCGCTTTTCCGCACGAAATTCTTCACAAAACCACTTCAACTAGCCTTTTAACAGAAAAAATGTACCGGAAATGCCGTATTACAATGGAAACAAGGTAACAGCCATCCAAAACAAATATATCTTTCACACACGAAAAGGGGGGGCATCTTTAGTATCTCGCCATATTTCCTTTTTCTGTTAGCCAAAAAGATGCAAGTAAGCATGTGGTGTTCAAACTCAAATGCAAGGCCTGTTGACAAACTCCATGCAAGTCAAATTTCTCAACTGAACAGAACGAACAAGCGGTCTCAACTTTCAGCATCCCCTGATTCACAATAGATGGCTCTACAACAGAGCCTCAATATCAATCTCAACGAAAGTGCAGGGGTCTGGAATGCCGAATTTCCTTAGCACCTGGACGTAAACATAATAGGTTAGATTAACTGTTTAATATGACTAAATGTGCACAAGAATATCTACATACTATGTATTATTTAAGTTCACTTTTCATTTTGTAATGCTTCAATCTACGTGTACTTCCCTGTTATTATTTATTCTCAAAAAAATATTTACACAGTTCATATTTCTGACACCACTGTTTATTCGCACATGTAGCCTACACGGTAGCAATTGTATCCATCAACACTTACTACAATCGACTTACTACAATCCGTACCACCTAATCAATTACAAAAAAAAATCACAAGTCGATCGTACAGGTGAAATTCTTCGTTTATTTTCTCACTGGAAGGATTGTGTGGTACTGTGGTACTTCGATCAGAACTGGACAGATACTTGTATTTTACAGAAATAAATTTTATGTTCCAAATCCTCAGAAATTCCAGAAGTTCAGATAAGAATGCAAAAACTACCAGGACATAAACAGTCCAATACAGTTATCATGTGGCATACTGTTATGGAATAAGACGTACCTCAGCATGGACAATTCCTAAGTAGCCAATCTGCTTCCCATCACTTGTAACAATTTTGCATTGCCTTTTGGGAAAGAACTCAGGTTCCTATAGGACACAAGGCATCAGCATAAATGTCGACAACAGCAAAAGACAGATGGTTTACTTAAATGCATACAGAATTTTATATGCTTACATTTGTAGGAATATAGTAATCCTTCCCAAATTGGATGTGTGGAGCTCTCACAATTCTGACAATCCTATCCACCAACCCCATAATTTCCTGTACAATTCATAATAATAATATTAGGCCTAGAAAGCAGCTCTGTAAATATCACACTTATAGAATTTGTTTTCATCGGTATTACCTCAAATCCAGAATGACTATTACAGTACAAAGCTGCAAGTCGGCGATTGTTAGAGGCACCAACATCATGTGACCCATCCAATGCCACTACATCACCAACTTCGAAAATCTACAAAAATAACCATGCAAAAAAATCATAACCATGGAAACATTTCCATATGTTATACTCAATATAAGCAGCTCTCTGAAAGCACCGTATTTAGAAAATCATGAGATTAGGTATTGACATAGAAAATTCTACGTGAGGTAAAACCAGTATATATGTATCAAACAATAATTAAACTATTATACATAAAGGGAGTATATGTAATAAATTAATAATAGACACAAGAAAAGCACCTCAATAAAATGTGCTAACACTAACAGATGAATATTGTTGATTGTTTTCACTTTTCAGAAAGTACCTTTATGGGTCTTGGATGGTCTATATTATGCTTCAATGTTTTCAGTAAACATGACATCAAACTAGTTCTAACAACCTGCAAGATCACAAGCAAAACAATAAATATTATACATCACATAAGATTATTGGTTTGGAACAAACTCAAGGAAGTATGTCTTTAAATATCATCATGGTAAACATGGTATACATAAGAAACAAGTGATATTTTAGTGTTGATTTCTTTTGCAATACATAAGTAAGGACCGCTAAGGCGCTAAGTACAAATGGCGGCAGATCATACTGAACAAAAATGGGAAGATAGAAAGCAGGATAAGAAGTCAGGTGATCAAGAAGACAAGAACAGACAGAAGCTTGATGTCAGGAATATGAGAAGATAGTTGTATATTAACAGAAAAAGCGCAGAATAAAAACATGTAATCAAGATATATCAGTAAATAACTGCAACAGATAGTAATCATCCAAGCTACTCATTCATATAGTAATCATCCAAGCTACTCATTCATGATTTAACTTGTATGCATATGTAAATTATCAATGATTATTTTATAAAAAAACTAGCAAGGATATTTAGCAAAGAAGGCCGGTCTTCATTGAATTAATGTTTATACTGCTCTTGGATATATATGCAAATGAGAACAGATAAGAGCTTTGTATTGCAAGTTGGACTCAGCAGAAAATATAAACCAAGCAACCATCTGGAACAAAAAAAAAATCCTATCATAAAGGACAGCTTTGAATACTTGAGCATTTTACCTCAAATTCAGAAGTACGGGGGTTTGCAATAATGACTGCTTTATTTCCGTCATCTGTCCTGTTTAACATGTCAAAGTTTTCCTCATGTGAAGATAAGATAAACGTGAGCACCTCCATATAACCAGCTCTTGCAACCTGACCACAAATGTTTCGGTAAAAGATCAATTCATGAACAGATATATGGAACACACGAGGAATGTTGCAAATTGATAATGAATATCCTATAGTACTCAATATCTTAAGTACCTCAGCACGAATTTTATCAGAGAAACGGTTTAGTGGCTGCCTTCCTCCTATTGTCATAGACTTCGGCTTTGATTTTGGCACATTGTTGTACCCATAAGCTATAGCAACATCCTTCATAGAACAAAAATGAAAATTGAGCCAACAAATTGTTCAAGAGTGATGAACAAATAACTATGGAAAAGGCTAATAGGATAGGAAGTTGTTTTGGCACATTGTTGTACCCATAAGCTATAGCAACATCCTTTATAGAACAAAAAAATAAAATTGAGCCAACAAATTGTTCAACAGTGATGAACAAATAACTATGGAAAAGGCTAATAGGATAGGGAGTTGCAGATTTTACCTCTGCCAAATCACGAGCATGCAGAATGTCGCTTCTGGTTGGAGGGACAGACACCGAAACACGAGGTTCCGTGTTTGATGGACAACTTTCTGCTTGCAATTGCATTTTGTTCAAAAGGGAGATAACCTACACTTTTAGATGCACAGTTGAATCATTTCACTTGCTCAAGCATGTAAACTTAAATTCAAAGCATCCAAGCACAAAATATTCCATTACGTAAACACCAAAAGCAATGGTTTAAGTTAATTCTAAATACAGAAAGAACATTGCAATTTGCATTAGAGAAAACAATTAACCACAAAAGGAAGATTGAGATATATTAATTATTCAATTATGAATCCAGATATGAGAAGGCCCTTGCTAATCTTGCAGGCATTAATAAATACCTGTGTCTCATCTAGGGAGATGCCGATGGGCCCAACAATATCAGATAGTGAAACCTCCATTTTATAACATGAAAGATCAGGGTAAATGGTTTTGCTTCCATCATAAGATACAACTTCAACTGGTTCCACTTCAAACTTATTTTCACAGTACTCAGAGAACATTGCAACCTAGACAAATAAGTAACAAGTGCATCAACAAAAGTTTAATTTTTACCCAAAAGGGCATATATTTCAATCTAAAAGATAGCACTACATTACACATACCATTGTATTCAGAACAATCTTTGCTTTTGTAAGGTCAGTAGCAGTGCATTCAATAAACACATTCGTTGTCTTCAAGGTGATAGCAGAATGCGCACCATTGATGATGGGAGGTAACGATAATACAGTCCTACAATGTATTTAGTGTTAGCTTTACTGAACCACCAGTACACACAGTATCTACAACATAAATATTAAAGAAAGCATCACACTGGTGACTGAACATGAAACATTCCATTAACAAAGAGAAATATGTTTAACACTGATTTCCTGGAAGAACCATGTTTTTTGAAGTTTGATTAGATCAATTATCCATGGAAGTAATATATCGGTAAATGTGCCATTTAATTACATAATAGTAAATCCTAAAATATCACGCATAAATGGTATGTACTCCCTTTGTTGATTTTTGTAAGGTGCCCACGCATTTCGAGATTCAAAGTCTGTAAACTATGACCAATAATTAGTTCAACAATACATAGATTATGTGACACAAAAGTGATACCGTTGGATTCGTATTTGAAAGCACTTTCTTACAATTATGATTTTATAGCTATGAACAAAGTATAATAAAAGAAATTAACAGTCAAAGTTGAACTTTGGAGACCGCACCAAGTCAAACCATGCCTAATAAAAATCAACTGAGGGAGTATTAACAATAGGTCCTTTCTAGTTAATTATCAGTATTTTCTTTTTAACAAGATTATAGGTCTTGTAAGAAAAAAAAATTTGAGAAATGTAATGAATCAATGATAAGAACTAACGATTCCGCATTGACCAATAGGTCCTCTCTAGTTAATTATTATTGTCATTTTTAACAAGATCATTGGCCTTGTAGGAAAAAATAATTTGAGAAATGTAATTTAAGAGCATGGAATTTGTTTACCTTTTGCTATCATATATAATTGGGTAGACTGGAGAGTTCTCGATTATATGCAAAAACTTCTTCAGCTTCATGTCAGACTGCCGCATAGAAAACATAAATTATCGGTAATTAAATATATAGAGAGAGCACCTAACTACAAAACTTTTAAAAAAATATAGTTGTCATCCTCACACGTAGCATTTGTAAGTGTTACAATGGCACTACAAAAACTGTGATGTAGCTACTTACTTTATAGAATTCCATCAATTTATCAGCTCTGAAGCTTTCCTCCTGAACCATACAACAAAGAAAACAAAAGGAAGAAAAGTTAAGCCCAAATGTGCAGCTTTCCCATCAACTTAAACAGAAGACTGTAATGATGTGCTAAAACTAATGTGCAAGATAGACATAGTATATCACCTGGTTGAACTAGATGAATTATTTTACCTGCTTTAATGGGACAAAGTTGATTTCCTGTGGTGGTAGAGCCTGGGAAAGACAAATAAATATATCAAATAACAACAATGAGAGAAATCAGCAGGGGCATTTATATTGCCACATGATCAGCTAAAACAAATTAGAAAGATCAGCTAAAACAAATTCGAAAGAAAATAGTTATATTTTTCGTCAAAATGGAAAGGTTGTCTACTTGTCTTGAAGAGGCTTGCACATATATGCACAATATGAGATATGCCATAGTCAAGCAATTCCTAACAAGGTCAAACTTTTCTGCCAAAACCTTGAAACATAAAGAAATTTCTTCAGCTATAAGCTTACAGGCTGGGATAAGGGCAAAACAATCGGGAGCTTCTTGGGCTTATCTTATAAGATTAAGGTCCCTTTGTACTAGAAGGCCTAAATAACAGGGCTTATGTTTCCTCCAGAACTTGGCTTCTCTGAAAAGCTGGCAGAGAGGAGCTTCAGCTAATCAGCTTATCAACACAAAGTGGGCTTAAGCTTCCCCAAGAAGACACGACGTTTGATGGGAGCTTAAACCTCCAGTAACTTTAAGCCAACCCTGAATCTCCCTCAAACAGGGCCCGAAGCCGATGGAAAGGAGCTTTTGGGGCCTATAATCTAAGCCTCCATAAGAGCTAGCTTGGTAGAGAAGCGCAAAATCAACTAAAGAGGCCATAACATGTTGTTGCATTTCTCTTTCCATAAAAAAACAATTGAAATTAATTCCCCATGGCATGCAAATAAGATAATAATGAAAATTGGATGACAATGTTAGCTAATTGCAGCAAGGCCAAAATTTTACCTCGTATGAGAAGGGTCCTTGTAGTGTATCCAAATCATGGGTACCGATAGCAACTAGAGTTCTTTTCCTGTTTTCCATCACATCATAGGTTGAGTTAATTAATTACTGTATTAAGTGTGATCTTGATCACAATACAACAAAACTACTACTGGCAATAAAGCAAGCTATACCGGCAAATATTTTGGTGTAGTTTGTCTTGAAGATCAATGAAGCTGTTGTATCTTGCTTCATCGAAAGTTACGCCTCTTAGGACAGCACAAACTATGTACGGTCTAATTTGTGAAGTCTGCAAAAGAAATCAAGCATCCGTAGGTCAAGGCTTTCCATACATAGATGAAACAAAATAAGGGCATATATTATTTACCATTCTGGAAGGTCAACAACTCAACATTTCCAAATATGACATTAGTTTATCACTTCATGTGTCATCTGCTTCTAGCCTCTAGGATTAGTTATAACAGGCAGATCTCAAAAAGTCAAAAGTATAAACACGCTAAAATGTAACCATTTTTATGTCTGCTTTGTGCTACAGTAATGGTCAGAACTACAAGAAAACATTTTTTTTAAAGAAAAGAGAGAATCGATTCTATGCCACTGAGGAGTTATCGGTTCGACAAATTACCATCAGCGAAGGGCCTAACTACTGCATGCCACTAACTTTGATATTAGTTCCACTACATGCCACTGCCGTTAGTTGACCGTTAGGGGAGACCGTTATCTTTTGAAAAAAAATCAAAATGCCCCTACGAACAGACCCAAAAACCGATTTATTTAAAATAGCAAACAACCTCCAAAAATTATGAAACTTCACAGGGGCGTTATTCAATATGTCAGTGAGCAACGAAAAAATTTCAAGGCACCGTTCAAAGAAAATTTTCAGATTTTTTAATTTGAATGCTAATAAAGGCTACTATTTACAAACAGAGACTAAATGAGGTCTAAAAATTCTGAAAAAATTCTCACATGATCCTAAGATGTCACATAAATCCCAAAAAATATTATTTTCCATTTTACTATAGTGAATTTGTCCCAGTTTAAAAAATAGCTCAAATAGGCTGGTTTTGTATTTGAATTTCAAAAAAAGGAACAAACGAAAGATTTAGTTCATGAAATTTCATATTTGAGTTGTACACTACCCCAATGATCCACCAAAAAATTTCAGTATTTTTGGCTAAGCCAATTTGCCTTATATTTAATTTTTATCATAGGGATAGATTTGAACTAAGGGCAAAATCATCATTTTCCAGGGGCAAACGTACCCTAACTGATGGCAATGGCATATAATAGAATTTCGGTTGAACCGAGTGGCATACAATAGTTAGGCCCTTCGTCGATGGCAGTTTGTCGAATCGACCACTCGCCAATGGCATAGAATCTATTATCACTAAAAAAATGAATCAAAAGTTCAAAGCATATAAAGCATACGCATAGAAATTAAGCTAGGATGTTTGTCTTTTTTTTCCTTGTTCGAAAACCACATCTTTCTCAGCCATTTCACTCATTTCTCCCTTATTTCAAAACATCCCATCGTTTCAGTTATCTGGTATATCCAAAAACAAATTAAATGGTTCAAGAAAATTCCCAATTTAAGACAAACGCCAAACCATACTACTCTGATGATGACTTTTCACTATAACCAACACATAAGCATTATCCAACGATAGGAAAACATTTAAGAAATTCAACCTTCATGGTTTTTTCATATCTTTTCAAGACTATTATTTGAAATATGTTGTAACATGAAAGAAGAAATAGTCATATTAACCATGCAAAAATCCGAACAAGATATATGTACAAGAAAGAGATAGATGTGTGTAAAAACATGTAAAAGTGGGCCTGGCTGGCCAAGCCATTACCTGTGGTTTAACATGCATCTGAAGCATTGAAGCACGAGGGGTCGAAGAAACCTTGAATATGGGGGTCACTTCGGCCCCAGTGAAAATACGAAGAGCTCTTGCTAATCCTTCTAGACATAACAAATCATATCTGCATGCATTTGCAACGAACATTTAATTGCGAAAGTAATATACTGATATTTCTTCCCTAATTGTTTCACAAGCAATAAGTCATCCTCCAGTTGAAGATAATGGTTGGTGTAGAAGAATGAAATAACAGATCATGAAGGCAGGAAGCTAAACAAGACACTTCAAATGCATATTTAGCACTAATAACATTATTCAGTAGATGAAGTTTAAATCCATACACCAAAGTAGACTTTTAAGCTGAATGCAATGTACTTTTTGGAAGTTGAACTATTTTTAGTCTTAAGACATGTCAGCCTTAATACTCTATGCAGATCCTGAGAGAAAGTGATACCGACTAATTGAGCCATACACCTCAACGCAGCAGACTAATTGAGCTAGTGATATCGAACATGGACAGACATCGTGCATCACACCAACTCAATTCAGACCAGTTTAGCCACTAACACAAACAATTTAGGGGGCAAAACCGAAATTCCCTCACCTGTTGGCGGCGACCTCGATCTTGTAGATGACCTCGTCGTCGCCCTCCGCGTCTCCGTCGTCCTCCAGGTGCTTCTCCTTCCGGATGATGGCCTTCTCCGTGGTCTGCAGAAACCCCACGCAGCAAAACCAAATCAGGCCCACCCCCAAGCAACACCCCAAACCGAAGCGCGCGGCGAACAGGGGGAAAGCCCCAGATCCGAGCAGCTCACCACGTCGTCGAGCTCGATGCCGAACTCGAAGCAGAGCGCCTCGAACTCCTCCTGCGCTGCAGAAGCCACAGCGAAAGCAGCGAGGTCAGAGGGTTCTCGCGGGGGTTTAGGGAGGGGGAAGCGCAGGGGGTTCGAGGGTAGTGAGAGGCGCTTACTGTAGGTCCTTCCGAGAGCGGAGAACAGGCGGTCGCGGCCGATGCTGACCGTCGGCATTTCGGCGGCGGCGGCGTAGACGGGGTCTTGCTTGCCTGCGGCGGCGGCGGTAGTGGCGCGAGTTGAAAACCTAGTAACGACGGCGGAGGCGATGACGTGAGCAGGGCAAGCTCAGGGCCTCAGGGGGGTTTTGGACTGAGGTGGGTACGGGGCCTGGGTTTTGTCACGTGCAGCGCAGGTGCAGTTGTTGGTTGGTGCGCATTTCTCTTGCGCTGCACTTGTTGGGCCTTGGGTTTTAGGCTTTTCTAATTTTTTTTAATTTCGTTTTTTCTATTTTTTAGTGTTTTAGATTTTTTTTGCTTTTTTTGTATTTCTTTATATTATCCGTGATGAAAGAATCTGTTTTTTTTCAATTTTATTTAAATTTTATTATATTAAAAAAACTTGCAGCAGCTATAGTAAAAAAGATCTTAAATAGTACAAAAAAAAGCTAAAAGCTTAAGCTAGAATGCGCACTAGCTTGGTTACGTAGGTCGATGCGACGGAGTCAGATCGGACGGGCAAAGAAGTGCCGCCGCTGCTGCTCTACACGTCGCAAGAGGCAACACGAGGAGCTAGCCTAGGGGAACGGGGATTACAACACGAGGAAAGGAATCAAGGATAGGCAGTGGATCACTTCATTATTGAGGGGAGGGCAAACAAATGACAATTTCGCTCTAGAGTGGTTAGTTAAAATATTGTGTTGTATTTCTGTGGTGCCAAGATTATTAATGAAATGTAGGGGTGTAAATGGGACAGGCTTGTCCGCTAAACTGCTAGCTCGTCCCATAAAAAAAGCCCACTAAATTGTCCAGTTAAACCCACCAAGTCATTGGCATTTTGAAGCGGTTCGGCCCACATTGCCCGCTAGGCTGCTAGAATTTATGCTCTCGCCTGGTCGCTGTCGTCGCTCCTCGTGGCGGTCGGCGAGCTCCGAACCTAACCGCCGCCTCACCTCTCGCCCGGTCACACCAGGTGCAGCCCGTCGGCACGACCACCTCCTTCATCATCACCCCAACCCCATCTGCACGGCCGCCTCCTCGCCCCCCACCCAGTTGCGCCAACCACAGCCCATCAACGCGGCCACCTCCTCCGCCGTCGCCCCAACCGGCGACGCGCAAGCGTGGGCTAATCTATCCACAGGCATTGTGGTTGCGCACTGTGGCATCCACACGCGGGCGCAGGCTTGATCTAGTGTGCTCCGTGTTCTTGTTTCTTGGCCGCTTCCTAGGTGGTTTTTAATGCCGACTTGCTGTTTCATACCTGCGTTTGGAGGGTTGGCACAAAATAAAATTTGAACTTCCTCAATGTCATACTTGCTGTTAGCATGGAGTGACATTAGTGCATGTTTCTACATGGCTGTGGGTATTATTCTGTCCATACATGTAATTTGTTGATCTAATTTGGGAAGAAATCTCCATCTCTCAATGCATGAACACATGGTATTCAAATACTTTCTATATTCTCCTTATTTGAAGCTAGTACCTAGCTGTACAGTTAAAAGGTACGATTTAATTCTCAAGTCAATTTGAAAACTTGTCCATAGCAATCAGTAACTGAAATTTTGTAACTCACTGGTAACAAGGGAGCCAACAAAAACATATTTTGGTTGATATCTCACCAATCTGTTTGTGTTGTTTTAACTAACTGATGACAAAAAATGATGGTCACAGGAATACAGGTGTGCAAGCTGCAAACCATTGGTAGACTCCTTTTTCCTTCTTTGCTCCTTTCAGAATTTTGAGATATGCTGCTGAAACTTCTTGTTCAGACTCAAATGAATTTTTTAAATTATTATGTCACCTTGTGAGCTCCATCCATGATATCTATATTCTTTTGTCAGACTATTCTTCTTTTGTGAGCTCCATTTATGATATCCATATGTTGTCCCTGATGAGCAAATACACACTTTGGCCTAGTATCATCCGTGACCTGGAGTAAGCCTCCTGCTAGAACCTAGAAATCCTGTCAAAATATCTCATATGCTCTAGAGTCAATTATGAAAATAATTATATCACTTCTATGTTTATGATCTTTTGAGTAATATGTTATTTTGTCATTTGAATAAATACCTTTCATATTGATTAACAAATATGTGACTTCGTCTGTGGAACTCTTTATTTATATTTTGATGTTATTCTAAATTATCTATGATCTTATATTATTATATGGGATAATTATGGTTTATAGATTAGCATATATATTGATTGATGATTATGTTTCACGAATTATAGATATGGGATATCAAATCAATAATATGGACACATGTTAAAAATAATATTAAATTGACCCACCATGTGGCATTGCGGGAATTGCTATATTCTTAAGGGGGTGATCGGAACAGCGATAGCTTTTGGCTTTTGCTGAAAAAACACTGTAGCTGGCTGAAAAAACACTGTAGCTGAATTGGTTTATTAGGCATAATAAAATTTAAAAAAATATAAAAATAAAAATGGCACGCTAATCTAGAGCGGACGATGCAAAGGAATACGAGAAAAAAATAAAACACAAAAAAAACCAAAAAATACAAAAAAATAATCAAATAAAAACAAAAACGCTACAGTGGTGCACAGTACTCCCATCGCGCAGCCCGTCGCAAAGCCAAGTTGATCGCGCCCTAAGTGTCATCATCAGTTGGTCTTATATATAGTGTATGTAGGATCTTTAAATATGAAATCGTCATTATTTTCTAGATATGTAATAATTTACTTAGGAGTTATCAAACACTATTATGTGACTAGGTGATCGTGGCTAAAAGCCGAAGCCATGAGCCGGAGGGGCGCTGCCTTCGCCTGAAGCATTTTGGTCTAAACAACACTTCAAGCACTTAAAACCGGAGCATTTCAAATACTTATGTAGTACCTTTTGTTGGAGGAACGCTTAGTTATGTCAAATGATATACGATTTGATAGGACTTGGTTGATGTAATCAATTAATTGCTTGATATAATACTTATCTTCGTATTAATGTATGTCAGGTTCTTTTGATTTTTTTTGAGATTTTTAAATAGTTTTTAGGATTTTTCCAAAGCACTGGTCAGTCCACTAGTACTGTGCAAGGCTTGCGGCTGTTGCCAAAGCCCACCAACCGCAATCGCCAGAGAAATTGTGGGCTTGCGGGTGCCGCGCAGCCTGCAAATTTTAGGGACCGCTTTAAGCAGTTTATAGCTACGATTTTTTGTTATTGATGTATATTATATTGTACTAGCTGTTAAAAATTTTTCTAAATCATTCAATTAAAAAATAAAGAGAAATAAGAAAAAAAATAAAAAAAACTGTTATATTTTTTTTGATTTACCCTCAACTATTTTTCTATGATTTTTTTTAGGTGAACGTAGGTCCGTCCCAACGCATGTTCCTATGATTTTTTTTTTCTGTGTTTTACCCTCGACTATTTTTCACTGCATGCATTCCTCTCTTGATCCTATTTTTTCCCCAATTCTTATGTTTTCTATTCCTCCGTTCCAAACACGATCACCACAATGTAAAACATTGGTCTGGATCAAATCCAAGCCACTCATGCAGCCGCTGCAGTCGAAGTGGCTGCATGGACGGCGGATGACAAGTGGCTCGCTAGCTAGCGCTCGAGGTGCGACATTGCAGAGAGAAGGGTAAACAAGGAGAGACTAAACACGAGGTGACACGTGGATGCAGTAATTCTATCTGCGTTTGGAGATGTACGCTACAAAATTCTCATCATGTATATATCTATACAAATGATCCCAACTTCAATCAACGCTAATTTCTTTTTTTCATTGCAGCCCAACGCAACTCGGGGCCACCACAGAGAAAAATAGAATGTGGCCCGTCGCTGCCTGGAGGCAACATGCCATCTCATACAATATTTTTTTTTGGCTTGTTTTCTTGTATATTGTGAGAACTATGGTTGGTTAGTTTATTCTTAAGTATGTAAAAGATGCATGACTCGCAGAAAGCAAAGCATATGTGCTTCTTATATCCATGTGATTCAACAAAAAAAAATCCCCTTTTGAATGGATCACGTGCTTTGAAATCGTTTGTTTAGCACTTGGCTTATATTCTTGCCTCCCATGTGGTACCATTATTTTTTTGGGGAAAAATTAAAAGGCTTCGATTTTTTAATGGAAAATTGCTTGGCCAGAATTATTATGTTCTCAGACAAGGGAACAAAAATGCTTCCATGTGAGGCATGTCTTAAAATTATGTAGAGATCTGGTCTATTTAAGAAATGTATCAAAATGTCGATCAGGAATAAAAAAAATAGTCTGAATATATCTTTTTTTTTTGTGAAAACAGTGTGGCTTATTTTTACTGACACGATTTTACCGTGGCCTTGCTGTGATCTCAATAAAACATCATTTTTTTCATTGATTACAAGCGAGTAGCACACTAGGAAGCACCAATCTTGATCATTCAATAATTTGATTTAGTATAGTGTTGTATGTCTAAAAGAATATACCATTATGTCTAGAAGGACGGGCAGCGCCCAGCGCCAGGCTCTGCGTCGGCAGCCTCCGATTCCGGCACGGCGCGTTCCAGCCTCCGCTCGGCGGGCTTCGGCCTCCGTCTCTGTCGGCCTTGGCTCCGCGCCTCCGACTCTAGCATGCCGGGCCGTACGTCGCCGGTCTCCGCCTCGCCGGCCTCCGTGCGTGGCTCTGGCTTCGCGCCGTCCTCCGCTTCGCTGGGCTTCGAGTTGTCGGAAGCCTCTGCCTCCACTCGTCCTAGTCATCGGCAGCCTCCGCCTCCGTGCCCGTCCTTTTCTCGGAGTAACACACTGGAAATGCGCTGCATCCGGCTCAAATTACGTTGAACCCTTCTTGCTAGCATGGTACTGGTACTCTTGTTGGTGTTACCATCCCTTTTCATTACAGCTATTTTGGAATGATTTCCAAACAAATTACCGTATAGTACTGTCTTCGTGTCTCGATATATACACTCTACGAAATAAAAAAATAAACGTCAAGACCTATGCTCATCCCGGTCCGGTTTCACATGACTCTAAATAAACTGTTTGGTGACCTTAATTACGTCCCGGTCCCAGTATTCTGTAGAGTATAAAATAAATGCCAGAACCTGCAGTACTCATCTTTACCCAGTCCCGCGGAACGCTTAACTGAACTGCACGGTTGCAAGCTAGAGCTAGCTCTAGTACTATCCATGAACTTTTCTTTATTTTGTCCTTTTGATTTCTATTTTCGATCTACTTATTTTTGTGAGGGGGAGAGAGAGAGATGAAATCTGAATCTCCCGTGAAGAGGAAGAGGGGCCAGATAGCCAGGCGTACACTCCATGCAAAGGCTTCCACGCATGCATGTTTTGCAGCTTACTACAGCAGCTTCCATCGATCGATCTGTTATTGCATGCACATATTATAGTGACTGTTTTGATTGATATGCCCCTCTATGGATGATGATGGCATTTGGAAACTGGGATATGAGAGAGAGAGAGAGAGAGAGATGATGGGATTATGTGAACTCCAAGCAATCATGTGACTTAGCTTAGCTAGCTATGCTTCATTGCAAAACAACCCCACAGCGGCATATATATGCATATATGTTTGTCCCCTCAACTGAATCTCTCTGTCCTCAGGAGGCCATGATAACCTTCTGGCTCAAGGGAAGTGAGAACGGAAAAGGACAACAAGAGCTGGAGTCAAATACAAGAGGACCAGCTCTCGCTGCTCTCTCTCTCTCTCTCTCTCTCATAAGCACATGAAAAAAATGTTTGGTTCACCCATTCCAGCTACACCACACTAAATCTTAGAGTTGTACGAATCATAGAAGTAACAGAACATAGAAATATATATGTATATGTATAGGACATTAAAATGGAGCACCATGATGTCTAGGCACTTAGGCACCATAATTTCAAATGCACAAATTCAATCCAAATTCGGATGCTTTTTTAAAATCAATTTTAGGGTATATACCCATCTGTAACAATACAAATGAAATGTATAACTTTAAAAAAATATACTCAATTTTAAAGTTTTGAAAGAATTTAGATAACATGCTTTGCATATATATATATATATATATATATATATATATATATATATATATAGGAAGCCTCTTTTCTACACCCGGGTGTAATTACACCCATGATATCTACCGTTCATCTATCTCGGGATACCACCAGATGATTTGGGTTATTGGGTCGACTTAAAGATTAATTCCACCCAAACCTCCAACTAATAGGCTGAGACTGTACCCGTTAAAACGTTTGGAGACACTATTACCTTAAGTATCGCATGCACTGGCCGGCGTAATTATCGTATATCATTAACGGATACCATCTCGTGCGGAAGAGACCAGTACTCACCTGTACGCAGTAGGTAATATCGTTCAGAACATATTATGTGTCATACTCCCTACGCGACTGCACATATTTTTATACGATGTATAAAAAGTAACATACTCCCTATCGTTCAGTAGGTAATTTTTATACGATGTAAGATGTAAAAAGTAACATACTCCCCAACGCGACTGCACGTATTTTTTCGGATACTAGTGAATTATGCAGTAGTATCTATCGGATGTTCAGAAGTTGACTAGTGATTTGGCATTCTCTGCTGCACGCCCGAAACGGCATCAGCAAAACTAAATTTTCAGAGATTTTGATGATGTACAGTATAAACAATACCAATAAAATCTGGACTCGTTATAGCATATCTCGTATACAAGGTATCAAACTTTACTAGAAGATATACATCCAGTTGACGTCAGTTTGCTAAAGATAGTAAGCTGATATCCTTTCTAACAGACCCCCTGGTTCTGAACCGAACAACTCTCTCGGCATTAACTGGATCCGTGTCCATCGGCGCTCTGATACTTAGAGCAGAAAATTGTGATGTATAACCGTCCGCTGTAGCATTTGTCACCAACATCCTCAGTTAACAATGGCGAGTAGTCATACTGAGCCCACGCTAGTCTCTGTGGAAGGTGCGGCAATGGAGCGTGTAGTACACAACAGAAGAACCGGTTGTCGATCCAATACCCCGGAGAGGTGGTATTCTTGTTCTTCCAAAAGAAGCAAAGCAAGGATTGTTATCTGAGGTATGCTTCATAAATCATTGTTTGTTTTTTGATTGTGCAGGATTGATGTATTGGGAAAGCATCGATGTATTGGGAAAGTAGTGTACAAAAGATAGATGCACGAAGGAAGTATCGATACCATAGAAAAGATTGATGTATTGGGAAAGCATCAATTCCCTTGGTATGGAATATCTTTAAAAAAAGTAGTATGAATACTTGGAAAGTGGTATGGAATATGTAAGCATAGAAAAGTCAATAATTTTAGGAAAATTCAAAATTGCAGGTACATTACCTAGGTGGATCCTCGGATGAAGATTCAAATCCTTACGCAAATTCATAAGCAATATTGCTCTACTTTTCAAACAGATCCACAAGTACTTGCTTGATCTCCCTTGTACAAGATAAATCAGAAGACAAGATAATCAAGTTTCCATTTGCCATGACAGCATGCATACCTCAAAAATGGCAGCCATTGATCTCAAGAAAGAACCAATGGAAGATACTTCATCGAGATGGATTACTACTGAGTTGTTCTATACTTGTATTGAACTCAAATAATGAGAGATTTATGAAAAATAGTTATGAAAGAAAAAGGGCTGCTCACAGGGGAATTTCCTCAAGCACCTAACATGCAGCCAAATTGTAATACACAAATCAATACCTGCCAGATATACATGAGTTGATGGACCAGTGAATACATACTTGGTATGACGCCAGTGCCACCCTTTCCCACCATGGCCGTCCGACTCCATGGAGATTCTTCTCTAGCCACGGCAGATCCGCATACTACTGCATGTTGTCACAAAGTGGTAGTATGTACCTATGAAAAACAAAGGGAGTAATTTTGTAATCCAGATACTACTGCATGTTGTCACACAGATGATAAACAATGATGCGAACACAACTGGCAAACACAGAGAGGAAAGGCTCAGTTGTGGTGCAGAACGAAATAATGCACAATGTTTCGCTTTTGTGCTCTTAGCTATTCAATTAAACGAGGTAGTATGCTCAAATACCACTGTTCTTCAATAGTATATAACCAGCTGCGTCGGTAGCACCGGTGGTGTCTGGAACTGCATGCAAATGTAACTCATTAGTTTAGTAGTGAGTATGTGTAGTATGCAAGTATGTAGCAGTATGTAGTATGCACAATTTTTTGGTGAATGTGAGTATGTAGTATGTAGTATGAAGGAAGGAGATACTCCTCTAGCGATTGCCTCACCGGTGCCGCTCGACGTCGCGAGATACTCCTCCAATCGTGGCCTCGCCGGCGTCGCTCTCGACCGGCGGTCGCCATCACCGCGAGATACTCCTTCGCCTACGGCCTTGCTAGCGCCACCCTTTCCGCCATGGCCGCCGTCGCCATGGAGATTCTCCTCCACCCACGGCAGATCTAGCGTCGGTGGCCGATCTGGCGTCGACGGGCCGAGGAGGAGGGAAGAGCTCGGGCGGAGGAGGCGGATCCTTCACCGACGGGGCCGGTCGGTCGGGAAGGAGGAGGGCGGTGGGGGGAGGGGGAGGGGGGTAGGAGAGGGGGGTGGGGCAGAGGAGAGGAGATGCGGGGGTGGGGGGAGGAGAGGCGGCGGGGAGGGGGAGCCGGAGAGGAGGGGGGCGGGGGGGGGGGCGAGTAGTGGCGGCGGCGGGGGGGAGGCGAGTAGGGGCGCCGACGGGGGGAGGCGAGGAGGGGCGGGGGACCCGGAGAGGAGGGGGACGGGTGGGTCGTGGGGTGGCGGCGGCCGGGTAGGGGCGGGCGGGCGGCGAGGGAGAGGAGGTAGCGAAAAAAATCTGGCGAGAAGAACGGGTGTGGTAGATAAGCAAGAATTGTGTTCGTGACCCGTTAAGTTGTACACTAATCTAAAAGCAATCTGATGGTAAAGAGGATGGGTGTAACTACACCTGGGTGTAGAAAGGATTTTTCCTATATATATATATATAATCAGCACATACCTACAATCAAACTACCTAAAAAAAGGTAACTATAATTTGAATTTCAGTTCAAACTTTTTTGAACTAGTTAACCTCGATGTCCAAAACATTCCTAAATTTGTTGCACACGATACATAGGAAAAATACCTATTTTAGATCAGGCACCATGATGTCTCAGTTAATTACACACATATGTGTGTGTGTATGCTTTCAAAATATGTATAGGCCAAGTTTCATATTTAATAATACCAGTTGATTGTCCATGCGTTGCTACAGATTTTTTTTGAAAAAAAAATCATTTTCGATATCCTAAAACCATAAAATAAAACTATCACCATAGCCAGCTCATTGAATCATTACACCATCAATTTTTGCTCGCAATTAGAGAGGTATGAGTTTACAAAACAAAAACTTCTAGGCATTACTCAGATAATTTGTTTAAAAATGTTAGTAAAATTTTAGAGCGTACGATATGTGGATCCAACCATCTAGAATAACACATACCTTCATCTCCATCTCTAACCATATCCTCTCTCTCCCCCCACGCTGATCCATTCATCCATAGCCACCACTGCTGGATTCCTCCTCATGACACCTCGCCGGCGCCAACTATACTGAGCTACTTTATCACTGCCTTCTCCTCATCCTCCGCTCAAGCCTTCTCCATGCTCGTCGCCACTGCCCCCTTCGGCGCTTTCTCAAAGCCATGGGTTCCTCCTCTTCATCTCAGGTATCCTTCCGCATGCCACATACGTCAAAAACCAATTTATAAGACATAATCAAATGGATGACTTGTCTAAGTGTGCTTCTACTCCCACCAATCCGTCAAAATCATAAATGAGTCCTACATGACCTAATCCATCACCAGAATCGACTCTTAATGATAATTTTTGAATTTTAAGAATAAAATATTTCCTAAATATGATGTAGAAACCCTAATTAGCATGCTTTTCAATTTCTCTAATTTGTTTCAAGATAATTTTACCTTTTTATCTAGTTAACTCCTAGTTTTAATAATACAAAATAAAGATATTATAATAGTTATGATATCCATTATGTTTCTTTGAACTTCTTGATGCTACATGATCAAATTGCGAATTTAAAAAACATGCCTACCGATAAATAATATCTCTAGTTCACATGTAATATATCCTAATAATTATGAATCCAATCCAGAGTGACCCGATGATTGCAAATTAACAATTTATCATACTTCAAAACCTACAAAGTTTCCTATTGAATTTGTATCATAGTACTAAAAGGCACCACATAGATTAAAAAAATCAACGGTTTTATATGTAAATTAGGCGCGTCCTATATCCAAGTCCACTAGGCCGTCGAGCGTGTGAACTTAGCAATTCCCCCGTCACTCTCTTCTTGCTGTTCATCTACTTGTCCAGTTTCTAAGCAAAGCACACACCCATCACCATCATATCATCCCCTTCCTTCCTCCTCTCGACCCTCTAGTCTCCTCCATTCCTCCCCTCACTCCATACAAAACTCTCACACACACACATCATATATATGACACACACTCAAGTCCATTTCTCCCTTATATATCATACACTTGGAACAAGATCGACTTGAGTCACTTGACCATCCCTAGCTACAGCCACAGCTACATCGATCGATCCCCACACGCGTACATACATATCACCACACGTGCGAGAATTACTCAAGAGCAACAAAGCTAGGTGATAGCAGGCAATGAGGAAGCCGGAGGGCCC
Organism: Melocanna baccifera; assembly: GCA_036346265.1. Taxonomy (NCBI): domain Eukaryota; kingdom Viridiplantae; phylum Streptophyta; class Magnoliopsida; order Poales; family Poaceae; genus Melocanna; species Melocanna baccifera. The sequence continues at coordinate 18,695,078 of CM070684.1, read as the reverse complement.
GGCGACGAAGGGCAGTGGCGGCGCCGTGGCGGGGTGTGGGGGAAACGGCAATGCGGCGGCGGCGAAGCTGCGAAAGGGGCTCTGGTCGCCCGAGGAGGACGAGAAGCTGGTGGCGTACATGCTGCGGAGCGGTCAGGGGTCGTGGAGCGACGTGGCGCGCAACGCCGGGCTGCAGCGTTGCGGCAAGAGCTGCCGCCTCCGGTGGATCAACTACCTCCGCCCCGACCTCAAGCGCGGCGCCTTCTCGCCGCAGGAGGAGGAGCTCATCGTCAGCCTCCGCGCCATCCTCGGCAACAGGTACGTGTACACCGTACACGTGTGTACGTGCCGATCGGCGCGCACGTGTCTGTGTACGTGCGTGCATGCGCGCGCGCTCTCTCGTACGTGTGGTCGATCTCATGCATGCCATGGTGGTGTCGTACGTACGTGCGCTCCCTGGTGATTACATTAATTAGTGGGCATGTTAAGGCTTAAGAGAGTCAATTAATGCAAGTTAATTGTGTCGTTCTTGCGTTCTCTCTCTTTTTTTTTTTTGCCATGTTTTTGTATTTCTAGCTTTAATTTGTTTAATTAACACGGGTAAATTAGAGGTTATATGTTTCTGTGTGCACCTGCATTTTGTCGATTTTGGTTTCTGAACACAACTTTATGATTTCTTTCTACGTTCATGCTTGATTATAAGTCATTACTCATTAGTATTCCTCAAATAAACCATACATGTATGATGTATCTTTCATATCTTTCTATAATTAAGCTTCAGTGGTAGTTATAAATTTGTGAGCATTGTATTGTATAATTACTTTTTTTTTGGAGCCATGCATCAAAAAGTTACGGCACATTGACACGCATGCATGCTGCTTGCACGTAACTTCTTCTTCTTTTTTTTGACAGAAACATCTCGTTTGCTTACTGTAAAATCTATCCTACTACGTTACTCCAGGTGGTCTCAGATCGCTGCCCGGCTGCCGGGGCGCACCGACAACGAGATCAAGAACTTCTGGAACTCCACCATCAAGAAGCGGCTGAAGAACTCGGCGGCGTCCTCTCCGGCGACGACCGAGTGCGCGTCGCCGCCGGAGCCCAAGCCCGCCGTCGACGGTGGCGCCAGCTGCCTCGACCTCGCCGGCCTCGAGGACGGCGCCCACCATGCAATGAAAAGCATGTGGGTGGACTCGTCGCTGCAGAGCCGGCCGTCCGCGATGACGGCGGCTGCCAGGAGCTACGGCTGCCTCCTCCAGCTGCCAGACCAAGTCTGCGGCGTGGCGGCCTACACGCCGGCGCCGTTCTTCCACGACCATGCATCGTTCAAAGTTGCTGCATTGCATGGTGGTGGTTACTACGGAAGCACTCACCATGGGATGGCAACGGAAGGAGGAGGAAGCTTCATAGGAGGAGGTGAAAGCAGTGTGCTGTGTGGTGTGCCCCCTCTGCTAGAGCCCATAGGAGTAGAAGAAGACCAGACCATGATGGCATCAAGTAACAACACCAACCCTGAAAACAACAGCACCAACACTGCTACTGAGACCACCACACAGAGTAGCAACAATGGCAGGAGCATCACAGACAACAACAGTAGCAACAACAAGAACATCAACATTAGCCTACTGAGCAACAATGTGGTCTACTGGGAGGCAGGTCACCAACAGCACACGAGCAGGAATGTCATGGGGGAGTGGGACTTGGAGGAGTTGATGAAAGACGTGTCATCCTTACCTTTCCTTGATTTCCAAGTTGAATGATTGGGGGCCCCATCTCCTAGCCGCTGCCAAGGAGTACATGCATATACAATTATACACGTATATAAATGCGTACATATACATTGAAGGTAGTATATTTTTTTCTTGGCATATATTATTCCCCACCAATGTACAAGATTTCGCGCACACGCTACTTCACTTTTGATCCTACATATCTTGAATTCATCCTTGTATGCAGATATTCATGTCATGCAAATAACTAATTAAACCAAATTAAGTTACTTGAGTTATATATATATGGTGGTCATCATTCATCAATACCAAATATATATGGTGTATATTATGTATACATGTCGAGTTGTGTACAATAAGGGTTAGTTAGATAATGCTAGCTAGCTTCACCTTTATTAATTTTTTTTATTTCTTCATGGTAAAGTTTCCCTTGTTTTGTTTCTTTGCTTCCTCTTTCCTTTCATGTACCAACTGCATGCTTTCCTTGCACATGAAGTCACATTGATGCATGAGCTGATGGGTATATATTTTGAGGGGTCTGAAAGGTGCAGCCTGAGTGTCGTCGTGCGGGGGGAGATCATGACGGTCGTGCGCGTGCATGGAGCAGGAGGAACACACAGTCACTGTCGATATATGTAGGTTGCATCGCGATTAGAGGTCGTTACCAGATGCAATTAGGGTCTAGAAGCTAGGATGGGAGGGGAGGCAGCAGGGAAGTGGACCTAAGAATAAGATCATGTGTGTCAATTAACAGCTAAGATCATGCTGTCATCTTAGCGCATTGACGCAATTTTTAATTAGGATCGATGCAGCTAGGCAGGAAGCAAACTTCTCCCGAAATTCCATAAATGTAAAAAAAATATTTTTGCAATAAACTCAAATATGATATATTTAGGCTCCGTTTGGGACAAAAGGTTTTTTTTTTTGCAATTCTGGTGGAATTTATTTGTTTCCTACAAATAAATTATGAAATCTTTACATTCCAAACGGCTCTGTCTAATTTTGTCAATTCTATCCGAAAGAATTAATGTCCCTCAAACCATTGGGAAATTAACTTTCAAAGTAGAATAAACCGTGCATGCAACTAATTTAATACAAAAAAAATATAATTCATCTTCGCTTAGCTTCTATGTTCTTGTTGACCAAAATCCTACGATGTGTGAGATGATCAACTGAATTTCAATTAACCAACAGTAACAACTCTGTTTTTTCTTTAACTATGATTTACCATGCCTATATATGGCCAATATATAGCTAGTTTGAAAGAGAACAAAATTAGTGCGATATGACTAGCTAAACAGAAGGTCATTTTGGTTATCAAACCCTAACCCCAGGGCCAAAAAAAAAAACAGGCTCATTCAAGCTTTGCCCAACATCACCTGAAAAAACGTCTCCTGCGAAGTTCAAGCTTCAGTGCTGGTTACAGTCACATGCATGTGACGCCCCTAGTTAAACCCTAGTTGAACTTACAGGAATCACTTAACTTTCAATATATTAACAATTACTTTTAAACTATGTAGTTTAAAAAACTATACATTTAAATTTTGAATTTGAATATGTGTTTTTTTAAACTTCTAGGCATTTACTTAAATATTTAATGAAATAGTTTATGGTATTGGAGAACTTGACGATATTAGCATGTTAGGTAAGTATCCAAATTAAATTTTTACAAAAAGCTCGAAATTATGAAAAATAAATTTCAAAATTTCCTATTTTTCGAACTATTGAAGAATACCTACTTTGCACTCTGCCAACAATCGATGATCGGATGGCTAAGAAATGGTGCCGCAAAATGGGACTAGCTAGCTCTTCTAATGAGTTAAATAGCGCTTTCCAGAGAAAAATGCATGCCTCATTTTGAAGCTAAGCTCACAGGTAAAACACTGCATTCGCAATTATATGTAGGAATATCTAACCATGCGCCCCCAAGTACAGCTTCTTCCAAGTAGGACCTAGCTTTTTTTTTTTTTTTTTGGTACCACAATCCCCTTTTCAACATCAAAAAGGAAACTGGAGAGATGAGGTTTGTTGATGAAGGGGCCCTGGTTTGATTCCTTCAAGTAGGTTGAAGTATGAAAATCTTGCCCCCTAGGGTTTGGCCATCACTACTTTGGTTGTTAGCAACAAAGCAAGACCGCACACAAACTCTATAATAGAGGTATATGTACTCCTCATATCATTGACACAAGGAACAACAGCTATCAAGGGGAAGCGCACATGATGGAGCTGTAGCCAAAGGTTTGGTGCTGCTTGCTAGGGCCAGGATGAAGAGAGGATATATTAATTATCATGCATGCATCTCTTATAAATTTATGACAAAAGATCATTGCACAATAAGTTATTAATCTCACTAACTCTACCTTGTGCTCCAATTGCAGTGTTGAAAGATCATTGCACAATAAGTTATTAGTCTCACTAACTCTAACTTGTGCTTCAATTGCAGTGTTGAAAGATCATTGCACAATAAGTTATTAGTCTCACTAACTCTACCTTGTGCTCTAATTGCAGAGTTGAAGTATAAGTGAATTATCCATATTTTCATATCAGTTTAAGCTTTTGAGATGAACTGGTTTGCGTATATAACTCAATATGGTATTAGATCCAAGAGTTTTTGAGTTCAAGATCCGGTTGATGCGATTAAAAATAATAATTGCAGCTCTACTTCTATTCCACATTTTAAGCCTCAGGGAGCCTACACATGAGAAGAGTGTTGAAGTATATAAGTGAATTGTCCGTCTTTTCTCATCAACTTAAATTTAGCCTAACTAACTCAGGCCCAATTTGGTAGCCAATTCCCATATTTCTTCCATGCTTTTGACAAAAAGATATGCTCAAATGGGAGCCAACATAGTCTAACCAACCTTTTTTGCTTTCTCTCTTTGATGAATTGGCGATCGAGCTGGTGAAATTAAAGCTAATGAGCCCCATTGATTCATCCAATCGGCGAGATGTCGTGACCTTTACAGAACCAATGATGCACTGCATCTGTAGAAGAAGAAGATTCCTTTGCCCGAGTTGTAACTCTCATTGCGCATTGACCTTTACACTTGATTAACTAGTCTCCTGTTCTATCAACACCTAAAACTTTGGCGGTAACCACGTATACATCATTTGTCCATTGACCTGAAAAACTTATGTATCCATCTTCCTATTCTGGATGTGTAACATTCTGATTGGTTGTCTAGTTGGGAGAGCTTGCATGAAACCAACCTTATGACCTAATCCATCACAATGCTGCCACGGCGATAATTATATCGAAAATACCAATTTCAGACATTAACTTCACACATATATAATGAGGCATATATACAAATTAAGATCGTATTTTTTTATGGAATTGCTACAAACATGCACGAATACTATGTTAAATTCTTATGTTCACGTGCTAGTGACAGTTCATAATGATTTCCTAGAAAAATCATATGTAAGCATAGCACTTCAGTTTCGTGATCTATTGGCCTGATGCTTTAGATCCCATCAATTGGAGCTTTTTCAATGGCCAAGGCTTTTTCTTGGACTGCTTTTCTAGTTTGTTTCCTTCTCAAAAAGACATGGACCATGCATCTTTGTTTCCAACTTCACTTTGTATGGAATCTTTCCAAGAGCTTGGAGTTAAGGAATTTTTTGCACAGCTTTTGCTTTGAAGTACGACTGGCCTAATGAAGAGATAGTCATCTAAGCAATTAATCACCTGTGAATTGAGCAGCTGGACTGTGGACATTGAGCCAAGCTCTCTGATCAGTTGAGTCGCCTAGCTAGCTATAATCGACCTGGTACCGGTTTTAAGAACCCTACTACCTCTGACCATTGTTTCGTAAGAATAAATACCGGCCGTATTAACTAAGAAATCTCCATAATTAGGCAAAATTAATTAATATCTCTCCAAAATGATCATTCCATCATTTGGATTTAAGAGTTTTCGTTGAAATTAACGGATTAAAGTGTTGATGTTTAATTTATGCTGGTCCCTTTAATTAACAATTGTTTTTGTAGGGCATGACCAATGCGAAACGTTCTTGTTTGAGCCATTGCGACATTGGCCTTGTTTTTTTCGGCTATGATTTTTTGTATTTGAATTATGGCTGTTCACAAGAAAGAATACAAAGAGAGACAGTCGTGTATAATTTTGACCGATATAGCTGAAGTCGGTATAGTGTCTACTACAATTGACTTGTAGACATCGCTTTAAAAAGATATTTTGTTTGAAAACTAGTTGCTATAGTATAAACCATAAGCTAGAAGTCAAAAGTACAGGGCCATTGTTTCCAAGCCCTAACTAATAATTAAACCTTAGCTTGCGGCCCTATTAGACATGTGCAATCGTCAGTCAAGAAACCATTGAATCATTTGTCACATGTTGTTCTTAATTAAATTATTACAACTACGTTGTAGCTATCTCTCTTCAGTTCCATTGATTGTAGTGTAGCAGCTTGCGTACGTCTGCTTGTGACTCAAAGTCGTATCAACTGAACTAGTGGCGAGACTGCTACATGTGCCATGCGAACTGCAACGTAGGAATTCTGTTTAATCAGAAAATCCATAATTGTCGACGTCGAATTGCATGCATGATACTTTTGTTGAGGAAAGTTTAATGCGAAAAATCATAATGGAAAATTAACACAAATAACCGATTAAACCTGTGATTAGTGAGAGTCAAACTCTAATTATCAGCTAGAAAGATAAGGTATCACACCAATAAGCTATCCTATGGTTGGCAATATTACTTGTTAATATATTGGAAAATCGTCATCTGACTCCAACCCTTTCACAGCAAGATGCATGAACTGATCATACATGGCCATATGTGCATAGGAAGGAGATCTTCTGCAGTCGTTGCTATAACTGCAAGTTTGCAATTGCACACCATCTCATCCGTCCATTCCAAGATCTAACGGTACAAGTGTGATGCTACGGTGCACATCGCTACAATTATTTTCTGTACAGAACCCGCTACAATTTTTTTTTGTAGTGCCTCATGAATCTGAGCAACCTGCTCCAGTCAAGCGGTTCAATTCTAATCCAACTACTTGGAGGCCATGTTGCAACTGGACACTTGGACCACAACTACACTGGAATGCATTTTTTGTGGCAGAGCAGCTTGGAGCCCAACATGGTCTACAGGGCTTGTTTGGTTTGGAGGCACACAAATATTTCGCAGTACCAAAACATAGCTAATATACGTTTTGTTTCGTTGATCTCTTTGCAAGGATTTCAACGGCTCAAATGGAATGCAAATGGGATACCTATAGTTTAGTAGACATGTAGCGATTTGAAGCTTTGTAACAAACTTTGTAAAGTAGATTAGCTATATGTATGGCTCATGTCGGTTGGGCTTGAAAATACTCACCCCTTTCGTGTACAATTTGATTTTTTTTAAAGCCCGACCGTTATTCGATTTGGACCCAAGCTCCGCAGCTACTCCTCACCAGTTAGCCTATAACTTGAAGAGATATGCATAACAGCTAATTATGATGCAGACTATGAACCTGTATATCGGAGAGATGTGCCTACCGATCACGGCTTCACAAAGCAAGGTTTCAAGTAGCTAATATTCATATCAAGGCTCTTGGCCGTATTTGAGATTTTGAGTTTCAATGTATACTCACGATATTCACTACTACAAAAAATATTTATATTAGACACCTTATTATAGACGGTTCATAAAAACCGTCTGTGTTAAATGCAATCACAGATAGTTCTTGATAAGAACCGTATGTTATATTATCACAGACGGTTCTAAACTAGAACCGTCTGTGATATTTCGAATATCACAGATGGTTCTTAATTAAGAACCGTCTGTGATATGTTTTCCGCCTCCCGCCTCCTTAAAATTTCGTAGTTTTCCGTCTGAGTTCGAGTAGGATTCTGTTTTGACATACCTTCAGTAAAACGGGCATAACTTTTGTATACGGTGTCTGTTTTTGACGTTCTTGTACTCGTTGAAAAGCTAACAACGAGTCTGATCCAAAAAAATGACTAGCTTATGCTAGTCACCCTCGAAGACCCCCAAAATCGGCCATCTTTAGCCTTAAATTTGAATCGCAAGTTTTTAATTTCTGTTTTTGCCAAAAAATTTTATTTTTCCTTCGAAATTTAGGGTTCGTCTCAACTGCAAAGTTGTAGATCTCGTCGAAACCTTTCAAATGAGTATATATAAGTCATATACAACTTTATTATTTCATATTTTGAGACTAGTTGTTTATATTGTATCGGTATATATAACCAATATCACAGACGGTTCTTAATAAAGAACCGTCTGTGATAATTTTTTCTCTGACCGCTGGGCCCGTCAATCCTCCTCAACCCAATTTCAGCCAATAGAAATCAACCAACCCACACCCCACAGATCGTAGCTCTCCCTTCTCTATAAATACTCGCCCGAACCCATCCGCCCCCTCCCTTCAAATGCATCGTAAGTTTCCTCCCTCCATTGTTTCTTCTAATATTTCATTTTGTGGGGTTTAGGTCTCCATCGTAGCCTCTATTGTTGTTACTTTATTGGGTTTAGGGCTGCCCGAGAGTTTACAGTGAGGCGGCCACAAGCTAAGAAGGCATGGAAATGGAAATAGAATGTTCTCTGCTAGTATTTGATCCTTCTCTACTATCTTCTCTACTGGTATTTGATTCTTCTCGATTTGTAATGGAAATAGAATGTTCTCTGCTATTTTAATGGTGGATTGTAATCTTGTGATGTTGTAATGGTGGATTGTAATCTTGTGATGTTGTAATAATGGATTGTAATCTTGTGATGTTGTAATGATTGATTATAATGAAAATAAAATGTTATCTACTATGTTTGATATCGTATTTGCTTATTTTCGCTTGTTGTCAAAAAGTATAGCTAACATTTCTTGAGGCTAACTGAAAAATAGAAAAAAATTTAGGTATGAAATGAACTATCACAGACGGTTTTGAGGTATAAACCGTCTGTAAAGAACAACATAGACCGTTCTATATATAGAACCATCTGTGATACTCACGCATCACAGACAGTTCTATATCACAGACGGTTCTATATATTGAACCGTCTGTGATACTCACGCATCATAGATGGTTCTATATATAGAACCGTTTGTGATAGTGTTTTTCACAGACGGTTCTAGTTACAAACCGTCTGTATTGTATTTATCACAGACACCTCACAAACCGTCTATGATAACATTCGATTATCACTGACCCATAAATTCAGACGGTTCAGAAAACCGTCTGTGATGACATTTTTGAACTGTCTGTGATGATGATTTTTATAGTAGTGATTTGATATCATATAGTTAGTCCAACTGATGATAATCATGATACTTCTTATGTTCTACCATCTATAATGGTTTTGTTCTTTTCGACGTTTCATTTGTTTTTTAGTTTTGATTTCTTTCAGTAATCATTATTTATCATACTAGTAACCTATAATCAAAAGCCATTAGTCGTAGCTTGAAAGATCATGCCTAATATGTGGGTTTTTTTTCTTTGCTTGGCTACATAATTGGAAACATAAATTTTGGGCTATTTGGTTTGCTGATGACGACTACCAATTTTTGCCTAACCAAAATTTGACAGTATTGACCAAATCTGGCAAACATTTGTTTTGTTACCAAACTTTGGCAAGATTCTTTTCCTCTTAGCTCTCTAGTTCATTTTCTCGTCAATCTTTGGCCAAAATATTAGTAACCAATTTGGTGATTAAATTTTGGCAACACCAAATTTTGGTAAAACTTGATGGTGCAAATTTGTCGTCTAGCCAAACAACCCATTTATATTTTGGGAAAATTTGATATATACCATCGCTTAGTGCCCTATTTAGAAATATGTCACCGCTTAGTTCCACTTTTGAAATATGCCATTGCTCAGTGAGCTTTCACGGAGATGCCATTACAGGGGATTTCAGACAAAATAGACCAAATACCACCTCCATATTTCATTGCGTATTTTCGTATGGACAAATCTACCCTTGGCTCTAAATCACTCAGCCTCAACCCGATTGGCCTCTCGCCTTCTCTTGCACACAGTTCAACTCGTTCAGTCCTTACATCTCACCCGATTTCACAAAGGCATATATCAAATTTCCCATGATTTATCCAGTTAGAATGGAATGCAATTTTTGCCTACTAAAAAATTTAGTCTTAAGGCTATAGATCATAAGAATTTGTTAGAGCTAGCACATGATACATGATAGATAGATATGCAAAACACCTCTAGTTTGAGCTATAAGCAATTGGGGGCAGACAACTTCCAATTCATCAAGTCTATTATGATATGTATGCAATGTCTGCACGTGTAGACGGAATGCCCATCTCCTGTAACTTCCAGCAACAAATGTATACCAAATCGGGTTCAAGGCACTTACGAGAGAGGGGATCCAGGGGGAAGGGACTCCATACTGCCTCCACACAACGATCCTCGCGGCCCAAGTCACCGCCTCGCCCCTTGCCGCTAGTGCTACCTCATGGTCTAGGGCTCGAGGAAGAGGAGCCGCCGTGGTCTAAGGCTCGAGGAAGAGGAGCCGCCGTGGTCTACAGCTCGAGGAAGGAAGCCGATTTAGCTGCTGTAACAGACCAATCGGGTGAGATGTAAGGACTGAATGAATTGAACTGTGTGCAAGAGAAGGCGAGAGGCCAATCAGGTTAGGGCTGAACGGTTTAGAGGCCAAGGGTAGATTTGTCCATATGAAAATACACAATGAAATATGGAGGTGGTATTTAGTCTGAAATCCCCTGTAATAGCATCTTCGTGAACAAGCTCACTGAGCAATGGCATATTTTGAAAGCGGAACTAAGCGGTAGCATATTTCTAAATAGGACACTAAGCGGTAGCATATTTCTAAATAGGACACTAAGCGATGGCATATATCAAATTTTCTCTTATATTTTTCATCCAGACCCCTACATAAACGAAAATCCACCTCTCTGTTCATCGTCGGAGCCGTGAGCAACAAAGAGGAATTTTTTCCCACTTAACATCAGCTTTTAGTTAGCTTTTGGCTTTGGCTTTTTCAGTAATCACTATTTTCAGACTAGTCAGCCACAATCAAAGACCACCAGCCACAACAAAAAAAACAGGCCTAATATATGAGTTTTTTTTTCTTTTGCTTGGCTACATAATATGAAACATAAATTTTTTGCTTCAATGATTACCAATGTTTGCCTTACCAAAAATTGGCAAGCATTTGTTTTGCAACTTTGGTTAGATTCTCTTCCTCTTAGCTCTCTAGTTCATTTTCTCACCAATCTTTGGCCAAAACATTAGTAACCAATTTGGTAATTAAATTTTGGCAATACCAAATTTTGGTAAAGCTTGATTGTGCAAATTTGTGTCAAGCCAAATAACCTCTTTATAGGCTATATTTTTCAACTTATGGTTTTCCTTAAACAAATAAACAGAACGATTTCTCTACCGCTGTTTCAAAGTGGCTTGTTGAGATAACCTTTTAGAAGCAGTTTGTTAGTTTATCGACTTTTAGTTCATTTACCTGAGTACTCACATTAGGATTAAAAATTATAAATTGCAAATCTAAGTTATAACCGAAAAAATGCACCATAGTTTTCATCCAGATCCCTACAGAAACGAAAATCCGCGTCCCTGTTCATCGCCGGAGACGCTAGCAAAAAAGAGGAAATTTTCCCACTTAACCCCCTCGCTTTTACCCTAATCCGGCCACCAAGAGAGGAGACGCGGCGGTGGCCATGGCGATTCCCCTCGTCCTCGTCGTGCTCCCACTCGGCCTTCTCTTCCTCCTCTCCGGCCTCATCATCAACACCATCCAGGTAACCTCGCGCGCTCCAGTTAAGCAATCTTTTTCTGTGATTTTTTTGGGATTGTGTGGTGATCTGGAGGAGTTTGCAAGCAAAGATTGATTTGATTTATTATGTAAATTTTTACGCGATCATGCTCATTGCCAGTTGCAAATCTGTTCCGCTGATTTCTTGTGGGGTTCCCCTGTGTTATTCTCAGTTATCTGCAGCGTATTTCCCATAAAGAATCGATATATATTTTTTGAAATTGTTGGTGTGTTCAATTTCCCAGTGGTGGTTTGTTTACTTTTGGTATTTTGCGGTCCTATCCGATGCCATCATTTTCAATTTAGCTGTTTAATTGGATAGATTGTTCGATTTGTTTTTTTGCAAATAGGAGGATATGCCAAATACGGCCTTGTTACTAGATATTGGTCTAGGAATTGCAAATTTGTCTTCTTTGGTGCATTAATTGCATACTGGAATTACCATAACCCATTCTTGATCTGTTCCTATATCTGCAAAACATTTCAGGCTGTCTTGTTCTTGTCGATCAGGCCCTTCTCGAAGAGGCTGTACCGGCGGATCAACAGATTCTTAGCTGAGCTGCTGTGGCTTCAGCTGATCTGGCTTGTGGACTGGTGGGCAGGTGTTGAGGTATAAGATTTGAGCAAAAGAAAGGCAATTGCTTTTCTTCTTGATGCATCATTGACGCATTTTGCTTGGCAAAATGCAAAGTTAGGTCCAAATGCATATTCAATTTGGGCTAAATGGCCTGTCTTGCACACTTTATATGTCGATACATTGATAGTGACGTTACAAGGAATACGTTAGTTATTACTTGGCCTAAAGTAGGATAGTGTGCCTTGGAATGATCTGCCAGACAAGCTAGCATGATGATGGCACAATGAGCAATTTGCAATGCCTTTTGGATAAAAAGTAATGTTGAATGTTGGAGGGTTTGGGTGGGTTGGTCACCATCAAGACCAAGACTGGTAAGCATATACCAGATGTTTAAAGTCAACATGCTCTTTGAAAGCTGCTTAAAGTCAATACTGAAGTAACTATCTTATTGAGTCAATCGAAATTTGGGATGCTGTCTGAGGTTGCTCTGTGTCATATGATTTTTCAGTTATATTGTTAATTTCATATAAATAAGATCAACCTGATGTTTCTTTTTAACCCTTTTATTCAATAAGAGCGTATTATATCCATTTCAAAAGAGAAAGAGATCAGAGTGCAGTGTATAAGCAGGTTAAGAATGTTTGTAGTACATGCTTCTTATACATGGAATGGACCTTACTTTTGACAAGAACTTCAGCTACAACTTACAACAATATATAGAGGTTTGACCAAATGGTGGCATGAAATGAAACTGGTGCTGCTGTCTTGTTATTTGGCCTTATAAATGATTTGACGTATGATGTTTTCCTCAGCACTATTGCACTAGAATTACTATGATCAAACGTTGACCAACCGCAAATCAAAACACGCAGCCACTGATAGTTTTTTTCTTCACATATGCAATTCACCGGCTTGCCTGCTTGGCAATCCAAATACAATGCATAGTTTTTCCTGTACTTAAACACACTTTTTAAGTGCTTGTCTGCAAAGCTTAAGTTGTTTGGATCTTTTTGAAATAATAATCAATTACACATTCTCAATATGTTCCCTGGTTTCAATAATTCCTTGCAAATTTTGCAGATACAATTGCATGCAGATCCAGAAACTTATCAGCTAATGGGTAAGGAGTTAAGTCCCAATATTTTCATGTGGGAATTGATGTGATTTCGATATTTATTAAGAGCATTTTAAGAAAAGGATGGGTTGTGACTACGACCTTATCTGAAGGATTCTATAGGCAAAGAACATGCCCTTATAATATCAAATCATCGGAGTGACATTGATTGGCTTATTGGATGGATTTTAGCACAGGTTATTATCGCTGTTCTTAATAAACATTTTATTTAAAGTTAGTGATTTGACTGCTAATACATCATGATGAGAGTTGTCCATGGTTTGGTGGTCAGCGTTCAGGATGTCTTGGAAGCACGCTAGCTATCATGAAGAAATCTTCAAAATTCCTTCCAGTAAGTTAGTCCACGTGTTTCTATTATGACATATCATCACATAATTTAGCTCTACATTACTTATAGTACCATTCAGGCCAATGTGTGTGCTGCAAAGTTGGCTCGACAAAAGTAAGCAAAGGAAATGAATCAAACAAGATTAGGAAAATACAAAATCATACTGAAATTATCATGCATATGGCTTCATCATACGATATACATAGTATTTCCTTTTGTCTTTTGACCATCAGTTTTGTGCCATTGTGCTTTGAATGCTTGGTGCAAAGAATGATATCGTGTGAATAGTTAAAAGATCATCCCTACTGCCAAAGTCCCAACCAACAAAGTAGTATTTAAGAGTAGAAGGCCATTTCTATTGCCAAAATCCAAACCAGCAAAATAATATTTACGAAGAGTGACGAAAATTGCAGGATATACTATAGTTTTTCTTATTAGACTTAAGAGTGTCAGCAAACAGACACATGTGAATTCAGCTGTAAGCAAAGGGTTGGCAGCCTGACAGTTGATTTGTCCAACATACAAGTTGCCTCTGATGATACAACTTCAGCCATACTTGAATGACAGAAGTACTAAACTATGCATAAGACTATCTTGTTCTTCTTGAAAATTAGTCTAGACTCAACTGCTCACGCCAGAATTACCACATAAATTTGAAAATAAAACAGAACTAAAGTGACAGAAAACCAAATGCTGTTTTTGGATGGAATTCGGAATAGGAAAGTAGTAGGTTGGTGCGGTGAGCGAAAGCACTGAAGAACTAAGGTCGGAGATGAAGCACAGACATAATAATAGCTCTGTGCATCAGATTAGTTAGATCTCTGTGATCCATATTAGCATTAGCATATTATGGATTATCCTATCAGTTATCATGTCTTCTGATATATGGGATTGCATGCTCTGTTTCTTATTCTGATCAACTATTGCAGGTTATTGGCTGGTCCATGTGGTTTGCAGAATACCTCTTTTTGGAGAGAAGCTGGGCAAAGGACGAAAAGACACTTAAAGTATTTTCCACCTTACTTAATACTACAATGCCTTGCAGTTCATGGTAAATTAATGATCTTTATGCTCTTAAATGCAGTGGGGTCTCCAAAGGTTAAGAGACTTTCCCAGATCATTTTGGCTTGCCCTTTTTGTTGAGGGTACACGATTTACTCCAGCAAAACTTCTAGAATCTCAAGAATATGCAGCTTCACAGGGTTTGCGAGCCCCTAGAAATGTGCTGATTCCACGAACAAAGGTATTCATTTTGCTGCTTCCTAACTGAAATGTTGTACAGAAGATGTCAAACATCTCTCCTAAGCGTTCGCTGTTTACCTTCTGTCATGTTGTACGATTTTTATATTGTTTGCTTGTTAGGAATATAAAATTCTTATATTTGAGTTCCTGTTTTAGTTTTGGTTAACAAGTCTTACCTATCCTTGTTTTATTAAGTGGTCAGAACTCAGAAGACATCTTACATGGACAGTTAGAATAATATTTTGTAGTCTTACATTGTGATGCATTTATTCATTTTCTGCAAATTTTATCGCTCAATGTTTTTACTTCGTTTATCTTGAAAGTGTTGTTGTGCTGACAACTGTTTTTCATGTGTAAAATCTCAGGGATTTGTATCAGCAGTAAATATCATGCGTGATTTTGTCCCAGCTATCTACGATACGACAGTGATAATTCCTAAAGATTCACCTGAACCAACAATGCTACGGATTCTTCAGAGACAATCATCAGTTGTAAGTATTCTAACGTTCTTGACATTTAGATATTTACTAGGTATTGAGCCATTAAAATTGGTGAGAAATTTAATTTATAATTAAAATCTATATTTATAGAGACCAGAATTGCTTTGCAGAGCCCATCGGTCTTTGGCATGGAAACTTTGATTCGATACCTTATTTATGTCAATCATATTTACAGCTCCACTGTTGTAATTATAGGTTCATGTTTGCATAAAACGCCATGCGATGAGTGATTTGCCTAGCTCAGGTGAGGATGTTTCAAAATGGTGCAAAGACGTCTTCGTAGCAAAGGTACAGAACTAATAGTTACTTTATGAAACTATGATCACACAAGGTATTGTAGTTGAAACGCTCCATGAATTCACTGATTTGTTAATTACTAAATATTTTTACTATGACAGGACGTGATGTTGGACAAGCATATTGCAACTGGTACTTTTGATGAGGAAATTATACCAATTGGTCGTCCGGTGAAATCTTTGCTGGTAAAACCCTAATCAAGATTCCATGTTATGCAATAATGTTAGCCGTTAGTTGTTAAGAAATTAAATAGTAAATGCACAGCACGGCACAGGTGCCCTTAAAGGATGGTAGGTCCACTAGCACCTTGAAATACTA
>CM070684.1:18486700-18674200 GCA_036346265.1 Melocanna baccifera | reverse complement strand
TGTACACGAAGAGGCTGCAGTTGTTTCATGGGCTTGGACCTTTTTTCTTTTTATTTTTTTAGATTTGCCTTCCTTTTCCGTTTTTGCTAGTAATGGAATATTGCAACATTATTTTAATTAAGACATTTCTTAACGTCCATGACTGAATCCCTCCCCGGTACTAAATATAGGTACATATATTTACCTGTGACCTGTTTGGATTAGGGGTATTTCGTTGGAAAGTGGATTAGTGAGTTGGGGAGCTAGGGCATCCTTCTGCTGGTCTGTGAAATGGACCGAGTGGGTTGGGCCCAGCATTTATCGTCCGGTTCATCCACCTCTGTGTTCCTCTCTGTTGCTTTTGCTGATTTTTTCACCGGTTGGCGCTTGGTTTTTGTCTGTCTTTTAGAAGCAGTTGAAAATAAATAGTAATAGTTAAAAAAGTGATTTATAAAAAGAGAGCAAATGGTGAAAACTATGAGGGAGAGATGTGTGCATGTGATGGGAATGAGAGAAGTGGAGTAAGTGATGCACCCGTGACTCCCTGCCTTATCTTCGGAGCGAGATAGTAGCGAGAGAAGTGAAAAAGCCGCTTTGAAAAACTGAGTGTTCATATTGACTTTTGATTTTTTTTTGGCTTTTCTAAACAGAAGCTAATACGTACAGAACTTGAATTTTCTGATGTAAGGTCACGTAGAATCGTACATATGGCTGACTAAGATAATTTTGGTTGATGTGGAGAAGAGAGAAGGAGAGAAAAAATATTGTCAAGTTTTTAATAGATGATTTTACAGATAATTTTCTACTATTTATACCATTGTATAAATAACTATACAGAGAACTCATTAATATATGAAGCTATTTACAATTTTAATGAACACTAAACAAACCCGACTCGGAGGCACGAGCACGTATCTATCGTCTAGAATTCACGCGAAGACTAAGGTATTTTAACATGTTATCAGAATACATTGCAGATTACCAGTGAAATCGTTGACCTAAGGCCTCACACCGACCCCTTTTACAAGTTAGTGCGTCAACAGCTGGGCGGGCAATGGACGATCTCCCGGATCAACGAGAGGCTACTGTTGAGGAAGGATCTCCGCTCTACCTCAGGCCCACGACAACTTCAACATGACGACACACATAGGAGAATCTAGCCCGGACGAGATCTGCGAACCAACCACGAACAGGGTCCGCGTCACACTGGACGGAGCCCGAAGACTGACCTTGGCTAAGATCCAAAGTCCACCCCGGATGATGTCTGGAGTCACCCCTAGATGGGATTCGTGCCACTTGGATGAGGTTTGGGGGGCAACCCTAGACAAAGTCCAGAGGCTAATCTCAGGCGGGGTTTGGAGGTCGACCCCGGAGGCCAACCTCGGTTGGGGTCCAGGAGCAATCCCGAGCGAGGTCCGCAGATCGGCCCCAAAGTTGTCGGACGTGACAGGACTCATTTGGTGTGTTAGACAGAAATATCTTTAGGAGTAAACTAAATCTTTAAGATAGATTTTGTAAGTTCACTCACTTTTTCCTCTAACTCTATAAATATAACCCCTTGTAAGTGGAGATGGAGGATATTTTATAACCCTAAACACCTATACACTTTTTTATCTATTCATGTGTGATTCTTATTATATCCCTTCAAATTTTTGATGGTCTTTAAATTTGCTCAGGGGTACTTATAAGTGTACTGTACTTTCTCACAATTGACGAGAATTGTCGGTCCGGTTTTGAAAATATTCCCGTGAACATCCCGAGCCCTCAAATGAAATTCCAAAACTTTTAAGGATCCCACGTACACAAGTCTCAATCAATCTCAGTATCTCACAGACCCCACAAATCCAGAGTCTTTTTCCCCCTTTACCTTCTGCTTAATATGCCTTTTTTTGCACAGTGAATTGCATCTGTCGTCCTCCCGAGCTCACTGTGCTCATCCTGTGATCCATTCCCCCGACACCACCCTCGCGAGACCGCAGAAATCCAAAGGAAAAGGAAGAAAAACCCAGCAGCAACCGCCCTCGTGAATCTGCCGCGGGAGCGCGAGCTCCCTCTCTTCGCTGCGCGGCGAGATCGAGTTCGTCGGCTGGATCCAAGAAACGGTATCTTGCGGCTTCTTTTCTTGGAGTTGGAATCTTTGGGGGTGGGGTTCTTGATTTCGGGTGGGAATCTTGGCTCTTGCAGGGGGTTTGCTGGCGGGGTGGAGGGAGATGAGCCGTGGGCGGTTGCCGGAGCCGCTGGATTTCTTCATCTGGACTGTCGAGGTGCTAATACGCAGTCTCGGTGTTTTTTCCTCTTTTGTTTCTACTGTTAATTGAATGCTAATTTTCGGAAATTCAGTGCCTTTCCAATGTGCATTGCAGCTAGGTATCTTTAAGTTTGGAGAATTGGGCAGGAGATTGGGGAATCTGTGATATGGTGTTCTCTCTAATGATTCATAGCTTTAGAATGCTTGATCGATTTTGTGGGGGGTAATTTAGTTCAACATTTTTGTGCTGTTAATTTTCTATCATTTTCGAGGGAATTTAGTGGTGTTATGGTAGTAGCCTAGTTTTAAGCTGTCACTTTGGTTAGATACTTGGAAAATCTATGGTGTGGAAAAGTCCTAGTACTTTGTGGTATTAATATGTTGCTGTTCCTTTCATTTTATTGACTACTAACTGAGTATTGAGGCTTCGGTTATTGTATTGCTCCATATTTTTTCGCCCTTGTTATTCAGTAAATTTATTGTTCTTTTTTATCTTCCGGTGGATTCCTTGGTGTTGATGGTATTGGGGGCTTGTACCATGCTGTCATGTGAAGTTCAGTTAACTGGCATATCTTTTGTTTTGTATGACAATTATGCATAAGAAATCCACTGGATGATACTAGAACAAGGCCCTTGCATTGCAATGAGTATAAAACGAAACTTTTGAGACATCTATAAACCGATTAGCTACATGGAATATCTTTTGTCTTGAGCTAGAATGTCCAGAGAGGAGAAAACCTAATCCAATTGTAGATGTTAAAGTGCGACCATTCCTACTTGAGCTTGTTAGAGACCAACCTGGGACTAGATTGAGCCCAATTCAAGCCTACCTAAATCTGGTGCAATGGCACAACCCAAGCCCACTATTGGTCCTATCAAGACCGAGCTTGATCAAGGCCTAACCTAGCCCAACAACAACAACACCACCAACAAAGCTTTTTGTCCCAAACAAGTTGGAGTAGGCTAGGAATGAAATCTCCTCAAGATCAAAGAGACGAGAGTCTTGCAGACTTACAATACTAAAACTCTAAGCCGCATAACCTGTCAATTGAATCGAGAGTTTAAAACACTGCCTCTAAACTTTCTTATGGTTCCGGTATATAGATTGCTAACTTTCATGCGCTCTTATCCAAAGTTAATTCTTTAGATACATTCCAATCCCTCAAATCTCTTTTAACTGCTTTCTCGATTCACAAAATAAGATTTAAAATTGAAATGCCTTTTTGTTAAAATCATATACAACTTTTCATTAGGGTTGCATATTTTGGCCTTGTTCGTATTTTTTATGAATAGCGGCTATATTCATCATGAGGCCAATAGACCAGTATAATACACATCTAACACCACCCCTCAAACTTATGGTGGATTAACAACATGAAGTTTGGAGAGATAGAAGTTGTGCTGGGCCCTGGTCTATGCCTTTGTGAAGAAATCTGCCAACTGAAGCTCGAAAGGCATGTACTGAAAAACAACAATCTGATCCTGCACTTGTGCTCGTATACAGGAAGTATCAATACCAATATGTTTTGTAAGCTTATGCTTCATCGAATCTTTAGCAATACTAATAACACTTGTACTGTTAGACAAAAGAGGAGTCGGTGCAGAATCAGAAACACCAAAATCCTTAAGTAACCACCGTAGCCAAGTAACTTCCGCAGTTAACAAAATCATAGCTCACAACTCAGCCTCAGCACTTGAATAAGAAATCGCTGTCTGCTTTTTCGTCTTTCAAACAATCAGAACCACTAAGACAAACACAATAAGCAAAGAGAGACCGGCGATCAGAGGGATTACTACCCCAGGTGGCATCAGAATATGCCTGGAGCTGTAAGGAGCTGGAGCAAGGGAAAAAGAGATTACGAGAGATAGTTCTACAAAAGTATCGTAGAACACAAAGAAGATGACTGTAGTGGAGCTGAGTGGGAGTAGAAATAAACTGATTCAAGATGACTATATTTGCTCTGATATTGTGCCTTTATTCAGTCTTGATGTTTTGACAATCTGCATTGTTGTAGCTGATCTAGCTACACGTTTATATTCTGACAATTTTGAACCAGTAACAACTAGTGTCAAATGCAAGAGCTAAAGGCTAATCACATCAAGATGATTGATATTCACCTAATAAGGTTATTATTCTCTTTCAGGATGTTGGATTGTGGCTTGAAGAGATAAATCTTGGTAGCTACAGACAAGTGTTTGAAGAAAATGGTGTCAATGGTGAGTATCTAGAAAGCCTGTCGATGTTTACTACGGAGCAGATTCTGCGGTTTATCAGGAGATGCCATATGAAATGGGGAGACTTTATCACATTATGCAAAGAGTTGAGGCGCATTAAAGGTTTGAACATTTCTGTTTCTTTTTGAACCTTTATCAAGGAGTATCTACAACACATTTCTGCTACCATGATAACTGTTTCAGGGTTTTGTTCCTACACATTTTGCTCTTTAGTTTTCATTTGATTGTATGATTTTGCTCTTTTCCTTTTGAGCTCAAGCTCGTTGGTATTAGTTGTCCATGTTATGTAGAAGCCAAGACGTTGAGCTGAGTCTTCCGCAAAAAGTTTGCGCAGGCACAGTACAGCTGCCAATTTGGCAGCAACAATTTTCTTGCTGTTCTGTAATTCTGTTGTCTTCATCATCAAATATATTATTTGTTGCGGCAAGTTTTATGATGCTAGTATATAAATTGATTCTTTTTTTTTCTTTTGAGACTCGTACATACAACTGATAATCAGCATCTTGTTTTGATGTAAATGAACAACACAAATTAATTAAACATTATCCAAATACCAACATATGTTGTACTATTCAGAGATCAACTATGATTTAAGTGTCAATATTACTTCAAAGAGTGCTGTATGCCTATTTAGTTATGGACTGATATCTTCAGAATGTTGGTTGATTATGTGGAACAACATTGTTGAGCAAGCACTTTGGGAATAACAGGGACAAGGATGCATGGGAAAAGTGAGCACGATTGGAACTACTATTCTGATTCAGTCGTTACTTTTCCTTTGTTCTACTTTTGGATACTAGGCCTCATATATACTGACATGTCAGAGTGGATCCTGAAATACACCCCTGTATTGATATTGAATTTTTGTGTGATGGGAGTAATGCAGATCTCATATGATCTACACGAACTGTAGGCATTCTCCTACGAGTTCTTTTGGTGTTTCTAGATAATTTGGGATGTCATGTTTATATCTTTACGTGTACATTTCATACTGCTCAATTGATCGTGTGTCTAAACTCTGACTACTGACTGCTAAATCAATCTCCAGTCGCCTGCCTGAAAGGGGAGCAGGAGGTCCGGAGGCCATGGTGGGCGCCGTCGTGCCTGTCGGTGGTGTTTGTGAGGGCGGCCAAGCGGAACCGGCAGTCCCGAGTCGTCTCCCTGAAGCTGGAACCTTAGCTCAACAACCACTTGGAATCACCGCGATGCGCTATTCTCCGCCGCCGCCGCCGCACGCACACTGTGGTGTGCTACTTCTCGATGATCTGAAAGCTGTTTTGCTGTAGGAGCAGTACTCTCTCTGTCACAGCTTGGTCTCTCTATGCTTGTTTTTATTCGTTTTTCATCATATATATAGGTTTGGAATAGTAGTAACCTGACGTGGACAAAATGGATACATATATTGTGCAGATGGTTCCTATAAGGTCTGCTGCTTGCAAATCAGCCTGTGTTATTGTTAGCTCCAGATTGCCCTACATCTTCAATATCTGGATCAGTGGGCTTACCCCACTCTTGAGGCCCCGCCTGGAGCACGGGAATTTTTTCCTGATTTCTGCGTGAACTGAGCTATTTCTTGTGGAGTTTCTATAAAATCCCTATGAAATTTCTGCGTTCGCTTGAAATCGCTGATGTTTCTTCCGTTCGCCATGAAACATTTATCTTGTTAATGAAATTATGCTATGCTTTTAATATAATCAATCCAATAAGTAAAACATCAGTGGAGGAGAATGTCAAATGTGCCCCTCACATGTCAGTGGTGCACCTGAGCCGTCTACAGATAAATCTACGTGGCCGCTCCAGCATCCAGAACATTCTTCCCCTACTGTGTACAAGCCTCAACCTCACCCCGCCTCAGGTCGGTGACAGGTAGACCATCTATCACACGGACCCACATGTCATACCCAGGCATGCCCGCTTGCTTGCTCTCCCATCCGGAACCTTCTCCAACGGGAACCTGACGCGGGAAGCAGAGCCGCGTCTTACGTCACCGACTCCTGGGCCACTGCCCAACCCGACCTCCCATTGTCCCCACATGTCATCCTCTTGTTGTCCCAGCCTAAACACCCTTACAGTGCACGTAGCATTCCCCTTCCTGCCCTCCAGAACCTTCTCCTCTAAATCACTATTTTTTCCTTTTTTTTAACTCCGGTTTATAGCTTTTAGCTACGACATAGCTTTTGATCTGTTCATTTAAGATATTATAGAGTAACAAAAACTCACGTGTGATTTTAGCCGATATAAATGAAGTCACTACAATGTATATTATAATCAACTTGTAGATCTTATCTTAAAAAGATATTTTATTTGAAATATAGTTACTGTAAAAATTCAGATTTCAACTCTTTGTCAGGTTGTCATGTAATTAGTGCCTTGTGTATTTTTGAGTTTGATCCATCTGATTTTATAGTTTCCTTTTTTTCTACTTGTAGCAATGCAAGCGATGCACTTGATAAGTTGCGCTGTCTGAGTGTCACCGATTCTGATCTTCTGAAGGATGGTCCTGAACTTGACATTTGCATCCAAACAGACAAGGACAACGGAATAATAACAATTACGTAAGTATAAGTTACTTGTAGGTGTCAATTATGTAGTTTCTTACTTGGGAATTGATTTGCATCATGGCTTGCAATTGCTCTTCAGTGATATTGGGATTGGTATGATGATGCAAGAAATTGTCGATTCTCTTGGGACTATTGCCAGCAGTGGGACTGCTAAGTTCCTAAAAGCATTGAAGGTGCGATCTGCTTGTGGATGTTATTCTCTTTTCCTTATTGTCCAATCTCTGAAATCCTATTATATTCATGATTTTAGCTGCACTGTACAATAGGAGAGCCAAGTAGCTAGTGTTGACAGCAACTTGATTGGCCAATTTGGTGTTGGTTTCTATTCTGCATTTCTTGTTTCAGATAAGGTATAGTGTTTTCATGATTGTCTTTAATAGCTGGCTGTTGATAGGCTAAAATTTCTTTCCTGTTATCCTTGGCTGAATGTCTTTGGCTCTCATGTTAATATTTCATGAATACCTTTTGTTCTGTATAATAGGTTGCTGTGTCAACAAAGAGCCCAAGATCAGACAAGCAATATGTTTGGAAATGAGAAGTAGAATCTAGTTCTTACACCATTAAAAAGGAGAAAGACCCAGTGAAGCTCATTCCTAGGGAAACTCATCACACTCTCTACCTCAAGGTCTGCTTGCTTATCTTGGTATGATCTAAAATTTTGCTATATGGTCCATTTTTAATTGTGATGCTTGTTATTGTTTTAGCGTGATGACAAGGGTTTTGCTCTCACCCTGAGAGGATCCAAAAACTCGTGAAGAACTACTCGCAATTTGTTTCCTTCGCTGTCTACACTTGGCAAGAGAAAGGCTACACAAAAGTGGTGAATATTCTTTTTTTACTTCGTTGTTGTTTATTGGACCAATACATTACTTAAGCAAGGCATTCATTGATTTTCTAGGTTAAGGTTGATGAGGATCCTGCTGAAGCTAAAAAAGAAGGTGATGGTGAAACCAGAACAGAGGTAACTATGTAAATTGCTGAAGCTTTGGCATATTTCGCTGCTTTTCAGTGAAGCAAATTCTGTTGTGCAGCCTGTGCTTAATACTTACTGGTGGATAATTGTATCTCTACGATGCTAACAGGCAAAGGAAAAAAAATGAAAACTGTTGCGGAGAGGTATTGGGATTGGGAGCTTACAAATGAAACACAACCTATTTGGGTGAGATTTGCATCTGTTTAATGTGTTGGTATATTTTGTTAAGGAATCTAATTTTGTATATTCTTCAAAAATATGAATGTTCCAAAAAATCCTGAACTTTTTTTATGTCTTTTGTGTTGTTGACAGCTTCGGAACCCTAGAGAGGTATCAATTGAGGAGTACAATGAATTTTTCAAGAAGACCTTCAATGAGTACTTGGATCCCTTAGCCTCCTCACACTTCACTATAGAGGTATGTCTCTTTGCATTTGATTGGTTGTCTATTATTTCTTTGTTTTGGTGATTCAATCGTTGTCACAATCACGGTTGGTGTAGATCGCATAATATGTGTAGTTGCCAGTTCCTTAGATGATATGTGTAGTGTGCACAGTTGATCAATTTGTCACACTACACTCTGCAACTTCATACTTCAAATACTTACATGAGATATCATATGCGAAACATGTCTTAGATATGAACAAATTAGTCAAAATAAAAGGTCAAAACAAATATTGCAAATTTCCTAGCATGGAACTAGAAAATTATGCGATTTATGCCTATTGTTAAAGATGTTGTTTGCCATTGTAATTCTGGAAGCTGTAATCTCATGTCAGTTGATCTCTTTTTTTAAATTCCTACCACCTTGTGGACATTGATTTCATAACATTTTCTTGCAATATGCACTATACCATGAAAATGGTAATGTGATTGGTTTTGTTGAAAACAACTAGTTCATTTGTTGTGGCTAGAACTGGTATGCTTGATACATAGTAGCTGTTCTTCATGGTTCTTTGTCAAACTTTACATAACAATGTAAATCTGATATTTGAAAATTGTGATTGACTAGTTCCCAAAATATCTGAGCTTTGTGAAGGGTGTTGTTGACTCTAATGACCTTTCATTGAATGTTTCTCGTGAGATCCTTCAAGAAAGTCGAATTGTAAGTTTTTTGATGGGGTATTTCTTAATATGTCTTTATCTCGCACATTGTAATATTGATCTCGTAAGTTTGATTTATTCCCTTTTTTGCTTATCGTTTTCTGCAGGTGCGTATAATGAGAAAGAGATCAGTGTGGAAGGCCTTTGATATGATACTTGGTATTTCTTGCAGTGAAAACAGAGATGTAAGCCTTTTCCTTTCCTTCTGGGCATGGTGCCTTATCTCCCTTTCGTGTATTTTTTCTCATTTGAAGTATGATGTAGGACTATGAAAGGTTTTGGGAGAACTATGGCAAAATTTTAAAGTTGGGGTCTTGGAAGACAAGGAAAATCACAAGAGAATTGTTCCTTTGCTCCGCTTCTTTTCTTCTCAAAGCAATGATGAATTAATCAGTTTTGATGAAGATGTGGAAAATATGAAACCTGAGCAAAAGGCTATTTACTACGTTGCAACAGACAGTTTGAGCAGTGCCAAAACTGCTCCTTTTTTGGAGAAGCTCAATGAAAAGGAGTATGAGGTATGTACTGAGGATAGCTAACTGTATTTGCAAATAGATGATAACTTCTAATTTATGTTTCTTAATTAGATGTTGCTTTGGGTCTTTATCGTATTGAATACATCACTCTTGCCAAGCATTGCCTTGAATAGTGGTTGTAACTACATTTTTGGGTAAACCAATACAACCAAAGGCATCATGCCCCTAGGAAACATTATCACATAGTCAAAACAAATGATTCCTCTAGAATATTGATTACTTGTAAGTTTTTTTATGCTTTATACTCCTACTAGAAATGAGTTGATTCTAGTTTATGTCTGTTCTAATATTATAATGTTCTTTATTTTTGTAGGTTCTATTTTTAATTGACCTGATGGATGAAGTGTCTATCACAAATCTGAACTCCTACAAGGATAAACAATTTGTGGATATTAGCAAGGAAGACTTGGGACTTTGGTGTGCAAATAAGTACATTGTTTTGAAACCTCGTTGTACTGCTTATGAATAACGTTTTGGAAAGAGAAGTTGTTCCATTTGAAATATCTACCTTCATTATGTGAAAAATCAGAACCGCTTGTACATGCACTTGCATGCACTATCGTGGACGTCCATTGTGCTTTGAGATTCATGCGCTTCCTTCACCCCTCCCTCTCTCTTCCCCAATCACCACTCCAAAGGAAGGAGAGAGAAGGGAGCACAAATCTCGGAGCACGTTGGACGATGGGGATAGTGCATGCGGGTGCATGCACATGTGGCACACTCTTCATTCCGGCAAGACATGTTTTTCTTATTTTACCCTCCCATTAACCGTAAAAGTATGACTTTCAATAAACATGATCAAGTAGAGGTTGATTCGTACAACTAGCTAAACTTTTGTCTTGTATCAGTAACTTGTCTGTTAGTTGGCTATGTTAATTGCTTTGTAGAATTGAGACAGTTAATTCATTTATCTTTGCAATGTAATTCTCTTCCTAGTTGTTGATTGTGGTCTGCAAATATACCTTAGGTGATAAGAATGAGGAAAGAGAAAGAGAGATCAAGCAAGAATATAGCCAAACATGTGATTGGATGAAGAAACGCTTGGGTGACAAGGTTGCTTGTGTTGATATATCTAATCGTCTCAGCTCATCACCATGTGTTTTAGTTGTAGCTAAGTTTGGTTGGTCAGCCAATATGGAAAGGTTAGTCTCTACTGTGTTGATTTCCTCAATTCATAGCTCACTGTGTGACTTCAATCTGTTAATAATACCTTGATTTTGGTTGACAGGTTGATGAGGCCACAATCTATGGGTGACACTTCTTCGGATTTCATGCCTTCGAGGAAAGTATTTGAAATAAACCCAGAGCATAAGATAATCAAGGGCTTAAATGTAAGTGTTCATTATATTACGAGTGCATTTCACAAAAAAAACACACTTATTCTTACAAAACTATCATTACACTTTTTAAAGCTAGTTTCACAAAACCACACCTATTCTTACCAATTGTTTCAAAGAATCACACTTCTGTCACCTCCAACCGTTTTGACAAGGTAGGCCCGTATGTCATTGAGACTACAGCTCCTAACCACGTTACGCCGGCATGGAGGGCATTGCTGCATGGCCAACAGAGATGGCATGTGGGTTAAAAAAATGGAGTGGCCCCATGGCTTAGTGGCTCGAATTTAGTCGCTGGAAGCTGGGAAGGGTCCTTCTCTTGGAAGATATTAAACTAGCCACGTTGGTTGGCCAAGCAGCTGCGCCCACCACGTTGGTGTAACAGGGTTAGGTGCTATAGTCTCAATGATATGTGGGTCCACCCTATTAGAACGGTTGCAGGTGATGGAAGTGTGATTTTTTGAAATAATTGGTAAAAATAATTATGGTTTTGTGAAACTAGTTCTAAAAAATATAGTTTTCAAATAGCTTTATAAGAATATATGTGGTTTTGTGAAATTTACTCTTCTGTCATCTTTAGGATTTACTGTCATAGTATCTTTTAGTGGAGCAGCCAAGTAAGATATGATGTTGGCAATTGAGGCCTGACGCCTGAGAGGGATAGTTCTTTCCTATTTGACAATTATATGCAAATGTTTGGTAGTGCCAACTGCCTAGAGTTGCTTTCTCTTGATAATATAGTTTTCGTCTACTCGTCATCTACATTATGGTTGCTGATCTCTAGTTTAACGCCTCAATACACTATTGGGCATTTTGTCTTCACTGGTTTTTCTTGGCAATGCAGGTTGCCTGCAGAACCAATGCAGGCTATTGTTTTTCTGAAACAAAAGGGGCATAACTCCAGTCCCATTTTTTTTAAAATAAAATTGAACTTAAATCATTGTAAGCACTGTTAAGGATCCATAGTAGATCGGATAGGGTGAGGCAAACGCATTACACTAACCCAAATAGCCACCTCCTAGCCTTACAACCAAAACATCAATTACTTGCAGCTTCCATATTGCATAGAGAGCAACTTTTTGTCGACTAAACAAAGCTTGGGTATCACTACTAATCAACTCTGGGCTAGCCTTGGCGCCTCCCTTGCCTTTTATTTATGTTGTCCTAATCACTTGGCACCAGCGTTTGTCTGTGAAGTCGAAATCCATAACATTAATTGTTCCACGTTGGATGTCCATGATGGCACATCTCTTGTTTGATATGGTACACTGCAAACCTCTTGTTTTCGAGTATGAACTGGAATGGATGTGAACAACTTAGAATGATCTCAATTCTTTTGACAATTTGACTAATTCGGCAAGTCCTTTTATCTGATTACTGAATGCTGTATTTAGTTCTATCTGTTCCGTATCCTACGTTGTCTTATGCATATCATATCCTACGATGTTGCAGCCGGATAGCCCGGCCGATCGAGCTCAGTGGGAAAGATCTACGAGATGATGAGTTCGGCCATCGCCGGCAAATGGGGCTCGCAGGCGCAACCCGCACAGCCGAGCAAGCATCATGCCACACCTGCTAGCTCCGAGCCGATTGAAGAAAAATAACGATGAATTGCCTTACTATATTATCATCTTTTGTTTTTGTGTTGTGAAGCAGATGATCTTGTTTCTTAGACTGTGGTTGATGACTTTCAGCTATTATTGATGGATTTTGTACTTTTGTTTGCAGTTTTTGAGATATTATTAGACAACGTACATGTTTTAGACTTAGAAAATTACTTGAAAATTTTGCTTCAAAAAATCATTTTGTTTATTGAAACTTTTGAAGAAATCAAAAGAAGAGGTTGAGTCGATATTTTATTTTTATCAATTAAAATCGCACGTCAGTATATCTCTCTTAGTATGATTTTTCTAAAGTATTACTATTTATAAATTAAAAGTCATCAATAAAGCTCATATAAACGGACACTCATTTGTTTGGTGTTTTGCCCTGATTAACAGTGAACTCTGGTCCTCTTGAAGAGTTGGTCCTACATGGCGGACGTGAGCTAAATTATGGACCCGCTTTCAAACGTTTAAGTTACTGTCTTTTTAGTTTTTAGTTTATTTAAACTAAAAATCATTTGTAACGACTTTTAATTTTGATTTATTTTAGTTTTTTGGGTGTTTTATATTTTTTTTCGTATTCTTTTGTATTATTTATGACGATATAATGGTTTTTATTTATTTTTTTGTATTTTTCTTGAAAAAAAAGACTAACAGCTGTTTCGGGCAATTTCAGCCTGAAGCCCCGGCCGACACGGTCAACCCACCACCGCCGCCGTGGGCCCCACCTCCAGGCCGGCCACTCCAACGCGCATCCACCGTTCAAACCGGTCGCCGTCCCCACGTCCCCACCGGCGACACCCGGTCACCGCCCCTCGTGCGCTCGCTCGCTCCTTGTCTCCCTGCGTTGCGCTGTGTGTGTCGGACTCCATTACTGAGGAAAAAAGTTTTAAAAAAAGAGTATTAAGGGGGAGAGAGAGAGAGAGAGAGAGAGAGAGGAGAAGAAACAACTCACGCCGCGGGGAGCTCGCGTCAGAGGCGACCGCGCCGCCGCCGTCGTCCCGGGCTCCGATCGGGAGGTGGTCACTCGCGCCGCCGCGTCGAGGTGAGCAGCTCGACCTCCGATCCGACTTGGTTTGCGATGGGTTACTACTTCGATCTGGGCAGGCTCACCGTGAGCTCCAAAGGCTCGAGCTTCTCCGTAGGGAGCGCGGCGAGGCTTTGCCGAGCTAAAATGGTTAGGTTAGGATTAACGAAATCGGCGGATGATTTGTGCTCTAGCTGCTGTTTCCATGATAGATGCGCGAAGAGGATCTCGAGAGAGCACTGGATGGGGGACTAGGCTAGAAGAAATTGGGTATCTGGCTGTTGCTTGACTCGGATCCAGCGTGCATAACCCTCGTTTCTGTTAAGGATACGTAGCCGGCCATTTATCATCCTATATGGAGTAGAGTTGCAGCAAGTGATGGGAGCTTGTTCTTGTTGTTTCTTGCAGCCTAGGGTTTTTGCAAGATGGGGACCTCCTCGGGCGCCAACTTCCACCAGCCGCAGCCGCCGCCCCAGGGGATGCTGCCGCCTCGGCACGGCGCGCGGGCCTCGGGTCCGCAGACCTCGCTCTCGCTGGCCTCGTCAGAGCAGGTCGGCTCGCCGGAGATGCAGGAGCCCGCCTCGAATTCTGACGCAGGCCACGACTCCGCCACCGAGAGCGCCAGCTCCAGGGAGACCTGGCCCACGGAACCGAACCATAGCAGTGCCGCCGCCGCCGCCGCTTCTGCTTCTGCTGCTGTGATAAAGGTGGAGAGGGAGAAGGAAGTAGCGAATGGTGTCTCCAAGCTGCCGATCATTCGTGCGACCTCTCGCGTGAGTGGGGTTTCGCTCCGAGAGGTTGCTCGGGAAAGGGTTGACCTCATTGCCGATAAAATGAAGGTGATGCCGGAACAGCACCTGGAGGAGATCAAGAATGAGCTCAGGTCGATTCTGGAGGGCACTGGGGGTTCTCACCTTATTGAGGAGTTCTTGTATCTGCAGAAGTTTGTCCAGGGCAGGGGTGATTTGACACCAACCATGCTTTCAATGGCCCATCATGTGCAGCTGGAGATCCTTGTTGCGATCAAAACTGGAATCCAGGCGTTTTTGCATCCCAGCGTTACCATTCCCCAGAGCCGCCTGGTGGATGTCTTCTTGTACAAGA
Organism: Melocanna baccifera; assembly: GCA_036346265.1. NCBI lineage: Eukaryota > Viridiplantae > Streptophyta > Magnoliopsida > Poales > Poaceae > Melocanna > Melocanna baccifera. The sequence continues at coordinate 18,659,493 of CM070684.1, read as the reverse complement.
GGTGCCGGAACATTGCTTGCCAGAGTGCGCTCCCTGCTGAGGAGTGCAGATGCAATGTATGCGCTAACAGGAACGGCTTTTGCAACCTCTGCATGTGTGTGATTTGCAACAAGTTTGATTTTGAGGTCAACACATGCCGCTGGATTGGGTGTGATTTCTGTTCTCATTGGACTCACACCGACTGTGCTATTCGCGATGGCCAGATTGGGACGGGGCAATCAATTAAGAGCGGCACTGGTCATGCTGAAATGCTTTTTAGGTGCCAGGCTTGCCAGAAGACATCAGAGTTGTTGGGTTGGGCTAAGGATGTCTTTCAACAATGTGCTCCTGGTTGGGATAGGGATGCTTTGTTACGGGAGCTTGAGTTTGTTTGTAAGATATTCCGTTTAAGTGAAGACCCGAAAGGGAGGAAATTGTTCAGGAAATGTGCGGATCTGATTGAGAGATTGAGGAGCAGTCCTGCTGATTCCATCAATCCTAGGACTATACTACAGGTGCTCCAAGGTATGTGTACTTTCCTTAACTGGAACATTTTGTGCTTGACTTGCTTGTAGCTTATCAGCTTGATTCTGCTGCTTCATTTTCTGAATGCTTCGTCTAAGCCTGCTTAATTTTTTGTATTGTTTTGTGGTACCTCTATGCATCTTTGATGTGCTGTATGCTTCTATTACCACCCCTAATTCATTTGAGTGCTTATGCGTTCCCGCTATATATGTGACAACAAAAACGAATCTAGTTATTCAAATTATCCAACAATATATGTTTATCAGTTATCTGCTTCCTTCCGTCACAAGAACATGTACTTCTAGAATCCGATTGGTTGTCTGCTCCCTGATTTTGTTTGCTCTTGTATGTGCTTGTATATCTTAAAACTGAATTACCATGATGGATTTAACCACTTCAATATGGGTCAGCTGGCAAGTCAACCAGAAACCAGCAGGAAGTTGGCAAACTTGGTGATCTTTATCTTTATTCCCATTTTTTCATGAAAGCAGTAGGACATACTGATGTATGGCAATTGGAAAGGACAAGTGTTAACTCCACCTAGACTGGCTGATTTTCAACAAACTGTGCAGCGGTTTTGAATTTTTTGCCATTTGTAACAAGCCTGTTATGATCGTGATTACATTCTTTGCTCTCTGCACATACCCAGGCAAACAGTCCATGTTAAGCCGCGGCCAATAACTCATTTCTGTATGTTTAAAATGCATGAATGCTTCTGATTTGTGTCTGCCGTAATCCAGTCCACATTGGATATTACTTTCTTAAGTTGTGCTGTAAATATGTTGATTCTTGGTAGGTTGGAGAGATGCCATTATTTTTTAAAAAATAATAGATTTGTGCCATTGATGTGAGACGAGGATTTCAAACACAATAACTTGTGATTGCATGGTGACAGAAAGAACTAGTGCTGTTGCATTCAGAATTCTTCCAATTTAATGCAATTAAATATCTTTGTCATACATGTAGATTATTACTCAACTAATATATTTTAATATTCAATGCACTGCTGCTAAGGGGTAAATAACTAGTATAGACTAATTCTGTATCCAACATTATTGTTATTACTCCTTTTGTTTCACAGTAGTTGTCCACAACCCACCATACGTACTGATCAAAGAAGCACTAAATCTAAGAAATAGTTAACAAGAAATGATCATACATACCACCATTAAATAACATACCACAACCACCTAAACATTTTCCAAAGCATTTAAGTAGGGATAGAGAGTGAACAAATTGCAATAACTACACTCTAGATTCCTTCAATGGACAAATATATTGAAATGCATACTCCCGAGGTTATGGATAAATATAGCAAAATGGAGGGAGTAATTATTAAGACATTTTGAGTGCTTAAAGTTGGAAAGATTAGATATTTTGTTAGGAAAGGATTAGTTACTATCTGTTGTAATAATTGCGGTATAAGCAATATAATTCCAGCACAATTAAAAGAATAGAACATACCAATATGTGTACAAATGACAAAAATTGAATGTAACCAATTAAATCGTTCATATCATTTGTAACATATCACATATTCAATAAAAGAAGAAAGATTACTCTTGAATTGAATATGTATGTCAATGTGAATAATATAAAACCAAATAAACCAGCAAAAGCTAAAGTTTTAATTGATTTTAGTGCTCTCAGAAGTAGAGTTACACAAGATTGATTCTTGGCCGTCCCGCTACTAAAGTCTTATACTCTTCATCAATTGGATATATCAAAGAAATTATCAAACCTTTGAGCTCTAAACCAAAGTCTAATAGCCTCAAGATTCAAAGATGTATACAAGCATATAATTTCGGCCAGCATAACATGTAAGCAAAGATGGTCACTTGATGTCAACTAAAATGTAAACAAATATAACTTGATCTCTCACAAATTGTATCAATCAAATTATCCAGTTATGCATAGCTCATTTGAATAACAAACTTGAAGACATCACATGAATTAAGCGACCCAACAACATACTAACATGTAAAGTCCATGATTGCAATGTCAGTAACCAAAGATCACAATCTAAGGTAACACAGCCCACTGAGGTATCAAGGTTTTAGTGCTCACAGCTTTATCATCCAATCTCAGTATAAGACTATTTTATCATCGAGCAACACAACCCACTATTTTCTTTGCAATCTTCAATATATGAATAAGCTGCAAATGCAAAGAACTTGAAACCATATACTCACAAAGCCAGTGATACTCGAAATCACCGAGAAGGTCATGAAGCTAGGCACGCCACAGGGCGTTGTCCCAGAAAACCTAGCGCCTCCCTATACCACAGTGAGAGAGGACACCAGCAATCGGAGATACAAAGCCCTCTTCGCTGGGTTACGCTCTCAAACCGATGAAGTCGAGGTGAAGGGATGCCGCGCAGGCACACTGGAGGAACCGGCCGAGTACCTCGCAGTTGAGCACAGAGGACAGTGTACACGGCCGAGCCCAACTGGAGACCGAAGGGGAGGCACCACCAATAGCAACCATAGAGGCAACTGGGAAGGAAAAGAGAGGAGAGCTCACCACTTTGCTGCTGCTCATCACAAGAGGATGCAAACCCCTTTTATAGCCGAGAGGAGAAGAGGGGGGAAGCCCTCGGCGCCGAGGCTCACCAACGACTGGAGCCGAGTCTCCCGGGCCGCCGCCGCTCCACCCCTCCCCGCCAAGCCCGCTCGTCCTCAGATCTGAGGAACGAGCCCACCTCGCACCCGCACAAACCGGATCGGGAGCAAAGGAGCGGGTCGCACCGGGGAGGAGGAGCGAGTCGCACGTGGGGGGGGGGGGGGAGGGGGAGCGGGTCACACAGGGGAAAGGACGCATGGGAGGAGCTCACCCGCCGCCGCAAAACGCGCGCCAAGCCGGAGCCGCCTTTGCGGTCGCCCGCGCCTCCCTCCTGTCTCCCCACTGAAGAATGGGGAGGAGACGTCCTCCCTCCCCTTATCTTCAATTTGGCCCACCGACGGGTGGGCCCCTCTCTCTCTCTTTCCTCTTGTTTTTTTCCTTTTTTTAAGCAATTGTGAAATTCCCGTTTTGCCCTTGGCATATACAACACTATCTAGTAGGTTTCCATCTAGTTGATATAGGTCCCTAAGAGCTGGTTTCTATTTGTTAGGTTTCCTGAAAGTTAGTTTCCAGGAATTGTTAGAAGACTCCCTATATAAGAAGGGGATTGTCATTCCCCCAAATTATCTGTCCCTCTTCTTATTCCTCTTCCCCAGGGCCGGCTTGATCATTATGGCAGGATAAGGAGTGTCCCATTGGGAGGTCAACAACAGTTAGCTCTAGAGTTCAGCTCACTTTGTGGTACTTCCTTTGTACAAGTTAGTTCTTGAGTTCAGCTCACTTTGTGGTACTCCCTTTGTAGTTTGTACAAGTGTGGCTGGACTCTATATGGATCATGTTGTTTTTGTTTTGTATGTTAGGTTTATAATGATATTTTATCCGAGTCTTTTTACCACAGTTGAAATTGCTTCTTGCTTTTCTAAAATTTTCCTGTATACCATTGTTGTTGGTAGCTTATTCAGAGCCTGCTGGATTAATGTTGTACCATGCATATGTTTTCTCAGAGCTTGAGATGGATTCCCCAAAGAACTCCGAAAACGAAGAACCAGGGCGCCTGATCACTCCCCAGGAGGCTTGTAATCGCATGGCAGAGGTAGTCCAAGAAGCTGTCAAAAAGATGGAGCTTGTTGCTGAAGAGAAGATGCGACTGTACAAGAAGGCTCATCTTGCTGTGGAGGCCTGTGACCGGGAGCTTGATGAGAAGGCCAGAGAACTTCAGGAGCTCAAGGCTGAGAGGCTGCGGAAGCAGCAGCAGGTGGAGGAGCTTGAGAGCATTGTTCGGTTGAAGCAGGCTGAGGCCGAGATGTTCCAGCTCAAGGCAAGCGAGGCCCGTCAGGAGGCCGAGAGGCTCCAGAGCATCGCGCTCGCCAAATCTGAGAGGGCCGAGCAGGACTACGCTAGCCTGTACCTCAAGCGTCGCCTGGAGGAAGCGGAAGCGGAGAAGCAGTTCCTTTTTGAGAAAATAAAGCATCAGGAGAGCCAAAGGCCCCCGCAGGCGAGTAGCAGCGGGGCCGGCGACCCCTCGCAGGCGCTGATGCTGTCCAAGATTCAGGACCTCCTCAAGAACGTCCGTAGCTTGCCGACAAAGTCGGAGGGGCAGCATCCAAAATAAGGCAGCAGCTTTACTCATAAGTCATATTGGTGACTGTAGGTGGTGTTGTGCTGATGTATGCTGATTCCTGCAATGTTAAAGTGTTAGTAGAAGCATAATGGGTGGTGCCCTGAGAAAATTAAATGCTTCTGAAGCTGTGATCATAATGTTATTGGGGTTAATGATGCACCCTTCTAGGCTACATATTTTGATTTAGTCCTTTCATTTGAGCATAGTATGCTTTACTCCTGTTAAATTTAAAATTCAGCATATCTGAAACTGCTGAAGCATGGTAATGGATCTATATACATTGTTCTTGACCAGAAATATTCTCTATGTATACAATCTTGTTTGATGCCGGTAGATTGTGTGATGTTACATGACTTTACTGCCACATATATGGTTGGCTAACCTGAGTTTTGTCATTGACTTAATTAAAACTGACCAGCAACTATACCTTTGGAGAAGCTTGCTTGAGCAGGTGAAGGTCATTGGCACAGAGTAAAAGACTTGGGCCAAACATAGGAAATTTGTTGATTCCTGCAAAAATTGAATTGTCTCATGTGAAATTCCTACATGCCTGTGCTGTGTCGGCGAGGGAACATGTCCAGGAGGTGTTGAGCTCTAGTTTGACAAGCTGGCAATGATTCGAGAGACACACTGCACTGGCAACTTGCTCAACATGGTCATTTTTTTGTAAGGCAAGTCAACATGGTCTTAAAAAGGGCTGACACAGTAACACTACCAGCATCTTCCCACTCCTGCAAATGTGAAACTATGAAGTGTGTGATGACCCACAGGTCTTGTGCAAATGTGAAACCATGAAAGTATGTCGTATGCCCCTTCTATTTGACAGACAGGTTATCTTCACCGTATGGATCTATTCATATTGATTTTTTATTTAGAGAAGCTAAAGCTAATATAAACATCCTAATTTCTATAAATCTTTTCTATCATCCATTACTATCAGGTACTTTGTACTTTCGCATGTTGTAACATACTATATTTTATTATGTTATAATTTCGTAAGTTATGTAGTGGTTTAAATATTATAACACCTTAAGTTGCAATGTTGATTGATCTCTTTCTTACATAATGCACTCAATAAAAAGTTATAAATCAATAGGAATACCTCAGTTTCTATAAACCGTTTCTATCAACCACTATAACTCATAAGCCAAAACCAAAAAAGTAAAAACCAATTGCTCTCTGTCTTCTCATTGCTCCTTTTGAAGCCACAGATAATCTTTTGATGAATGATTCCAGCTGGCACCTGCACCAGTGACACGTGTCCAGCACATCACTTGGTGCTAGCATTCGGTGGACTGCGTGCATCTACTCGACGACGCAGGAAGAAAGTCTACATGCATGTCCTGGTGCCGAGTAGTTGGGCCTCCCTGCTGCCTGCGCCAGAGAAACTTCCCAGATTTCGCTGAAAACTGCTGGTCATCCATGTTATTGATAGGTTCGGATAAAAATTTAAACCAGATAAAAATTTTAGATTTATCTAATTTTCATCAAATGTAAAGGAAATTCACAAATTTTCAACCTTTTCCTTTTACATCTGAAAAATTCGATTTTCACTTAAAAATTTTCATCAAAAAATAAAAAAAATCCGGTAACCACCGGTTATCAGTCGTATGACCATCTAGCTAAGCTAGTTCGCACGCACGAAGAGCGACGAAGCTGATAGAAAAGGCGACACATGGAGGCCGGCCATGAGCTTTGGACCGAAAATAAGGCCGTTGAAGCAGCTGCGCAGAATGCCGTTCATACGGTCCTCGGCGTATGACAGCATATTGTGTTCCAAGAAGCATTACAGATTACATATGTAATTTCCTGCGTTCTTTCCCACGCTCATTCAACTAACAGCATACGTCGTCGCGTATACAGTACCAATAGTTTCAACTAACAAACATATTACAAAATCTTGGCTGGTTAGCAACAGACAGGTGTTCCAAGAAGCATGGATCCGCCGTCAGTCAATGCCGCCGTTCTCATCCCCTCCTTTCTCCCGTCGATTCCTGTGTTCCAAACGGCTCTATAGTACCAATTCCTACAGTTCTGAGAATCCTACGCTTTTTCTAAGAAAATCCTTGGATCCAAACGGGCCCTTTAACTAAGGAGGAAAAAACGGAAGGAAGAAGAGGATGGTCAGCTACCCATTCTGGAACCGACTGATGACGCTGTCGGCCTGTGCTAAATCTGGGCCGCGTCCAGATCCCGAGACGGCCCTTTCCATGCGTGCCCATGAAAGGAAGGGAAGCTTCTAGAACGTGCCTTCCACGTCTCGCTGCGGGGCGTAACGTACGCCGAGCCCATAGACCCCTGGCGTGGTTGCCCGCGACTACCACACGGATCTGGAGGTGATATGGAGACTACGGACGGTTGAGATCTCATCAGGTTTATGGAACCGGTCCACGCAGCGGGCTAACGCGGAAACACGCATCTTCCCATCCCACGCCTGGTAGTGAAGGAGAGGAGTTTTTGTATAAAAGCCCCCGTCTTTTGGCCCCAATCCCGCATCTCCCCCGCTCCTCCTTCTCCCACGGTCGTCGACGCTGCCTCCGCCCGCATCATCTCCGGCGAGCTCACCGGCGGCTGCACGCGAACATGGTAAGAGGATCAAAACCCTGTTCCTTCCCCCTGTAGAGTCTCCGCCTGCGGGCTTCGCTCGTTCCGCTCGCATCTTGAGGACCCGCGCAGAGCTCACGCCTTTCCCTCCTTTCCTTTGTGATCTATGATATGCATGTGTGTCCACTCGATTTGATCGGGGGGAAGACCTGTTTTGATCGACCCGCCCGAGATTCGCTGCCTGGGCGGGAGCATGAGCGGCGCGTTTTTTATTTGGGAAATTTGGGCGGCGGTTTTGAATGGTGGATACGTGTGACTCCCTGCTTTCTTGAACTGCGGGTTTGATTGATAGGTTGATCTGCGAGGTTTGGCGGTGTGTTCCCTTGTATAGGGATCTGGCCATACTTGTTGTGATTGGGACTTGCTTGAGTCGTGATTTGTTTTCGGGACTTTGTGGTTAGTTCTTGATGCAGAGATGGGTTCGGAGACCTTTATTGCTGGTGGATCTGTGGGTGGATTGGCGGTTTTTCGATAGACAAATTTCAGCTCTGATTGTTGCACTAAATCGCACATGTATAGTTTTTTCCCCAAGCTGGCCATCGATACATGGATATGCATGTTGCCTGGTAGATTAAGGATGGTGAAGAGAGTGTGCTTTCTAACTTCGCGCGTGCGGAAAAAATGTTTGGTTTAAGCTCCTATGGATGTAACGATGCTGATGGTTTTGAAAATTTAACCTTGTAGCAACTGAAAATAATGAGAATTGAAAATTTTGCACAGAAGAATATAGTGGATTGTGTTGTTTTTAGTGGGCATGTAGTTAGAAATATGCGGCATATCGACAATTAAGCTCAAGGGATAGGAAATGACATGGACTGTGTGCATGCATTGTACTGGTTTAACTTTAGCAAATCAGGCCTATGACTTTAGCGTGTCTAGCTCGTTATAGTACAAAAGAAGTTCATGTAGGCCTCAAAAGTTTTTGCAAGCAATGTTATTTACTGTTAGTAATCAGATAGCCTTGAATGGAATTAGAAGCTTGGAGTTTTTTCATTGTTTTTGTTATGGGATAAGATCCGGGCGATTACTGTAGCGGTCGCTACTGTTCATGCGTGGTTACTGTAGCGCAGGTTGCTGCAGTCCGCCAAAAGTTTAGGAGTCTTGTTAGTTGCATATCTTATCCTTAAGTTTAGGAGTCGTTATCTTTATTTCCATGTCTTGTTAGTTGCATACCTTATCCTATAGATTGGATTGTTAGGATCATCTATTTCCTTAATATTAGAGATTTGTTTATTAGTTTTGAGTCAAGCCATCCCTATAAAGGGATAGAATTGTATCCGTTATGATTCAGCAAAGAAATGAGCAAAGTTTTCTAGTCTCCCTCCTCTTCTAAAATCAGGTCTTAGAGTCTCTCTATCACGTCAGGGAAGAATCTTACCGACGGTTAGATGAGGGCAAACGCCCTACCCTCGATCCTTGGACCCGTACCTGACCAACGGCCACAACAGTTTTAGGGCTGATTAATAAGAACAAAGATCAGTTAATATCAATATCTATGTAACTTGTTGGTTAGCTACCTTCGCCAATCTGGAAAGAACGGTGATGAAGGGCAACAAGGATTTAGGTTTGGTCGTCCTTTTGTATGCTGTGCGTTTTGTTTGGTTACTCTTGTTCTTGGACATAATTGAGTGCTATGTGGCTGTTGATGTTTGCATCTTCAATTCTAATGCTTACTGCTGTCTGCATTTCTGACGGTGTGTTGCAATTATCTAAGATAATGCTAATCAGTATCCTCCTTTGTATCAGTTATTGTCTGCGGTTGACATTGTAGTTTATGTTTCTTGTTGTTGAACTGATTTAGATTGATTTTTGGATATGAGACAATTTAGGTGTTGAACAGGTGTGGTGGACCATTGAGTAGTTAGGTTAGAGAATTAGTAAACTTTACTTTATTATGTGTTGTTGGTCATCATTTTCAGAGGGGCACTCACCAAATGGTCCTAATTGATATCATTATTAATCCTGAATGTGAATATAAATAAGTTTTGGCACTATTCAATTGCAGTCCTTTCCTCTTAACTGATTAATGGGAAATGCTACCGTTCATATGTATGGAGGAACAGATAAAAATTGGACGGTTGCAATATTTCTCGTCTATGTATACAACATTTCTCAGATATATGTGCAACAACAAAAAACAATGAACAATGAAAGTATTCACATCGTATGCTCTGATGCAACATTTCTCGTCTATATATGTAATATTTCTTGGCTATGTATGCAATAAAAAAAAAAGAACGATGAGAGTACTCCCATCGTACGCTATATATGCAACATTGCTCAGTTATATATGCAACAAAAATGTTTGATAAAAATCTTGATGTTACACTGTTGTTGCTGATTGTTGTATGCACGTAACAAAAAATGTTGCAACAAAAACAACAATTTTTTTGCTGCATAAATGGCTAACAAATGTTGCATATATGGGCAACAAATGTTGCAGCGCACCGTCTGATGCTAGTACCTAGATCAAACGTCTAGGCGCTAGCAATGGCCTTGATTAATACTTGAGTGGATCAGAAGGTCATTTTTTTGTGCTGCCAAATATGTTTTAGTCTTTTCTCTTGTGATATCAAAGAATGAAGAAGATGTCCATAATAGGTCAACATGTTTATGTTATATTTGTCCAAAGGAAAATGTTACATTTGATTCTATATCGTAATTCCTAAATTGGTCTCATTTGCATTTACAGACTACTTCTAGGCGTCTTGCTGACCGGAAGAGTGCGAAGTTCCAGAAGAACATCATGAAGAGGGGTTCGGTGCCTGAAACTACTGTGAAGAAGGGGAGTGACTATCCTGTTGGACCTATTGTGCTTGGATTCTTCGTTTTTGTGGTCATTGGATCATGTAAGCTTTGTACCTAGCCTTCACTATTCCCCATGTTGTGTTTCTTTTGGATGCACAAATACAACACAATATATTCCTATTTAGCTTTCTAAAAACAACTGACTATGTGACTGTTGAGAATTTAGTATTTTGCATTCATGAACTACATGTAAATATGTAGCAATAGGTTGACTAGTTCTTGGAATTGCGCCTTTTTAGTTTTTTTCGAGAACACGCAAAGCTTTGTGTGTTATTCTCATTAAGAAGAAAGCAGAGTCGCAGTACACAACGAACCTGAATAGAACAAGCTATTAGGTCCAAACAAGAAGCAAACAGGCTATTAGGTTAATTGGATTTGCACCTTGTATTGAAGGTTGTCTTCCTCTATTCATGTTAGCCCTTTGTGACTGTTTGAACCAGACATCTCATCACTCATGTGTTGTTAAGGTGCTCGAAACATGGTTGGGCAAGACATATCTATGACCACTATACATAACATTGATTTAATCTACTGGATAGTGCATATTAATTTTCTTTAACAGTATTAAACTCCCTACTTTGACATGAAATTTTATCATAGCGTTTGCTGACTATGTATTACTCAAGATAAATGGAAAGTGCATCCAGCTTTGAAAGCCTTGTGTTTTTTTTCCATTAAGGACGTTGATCTATTCCATATTTTCAGTAGTTGTAAGTGTAACTCTTATTCACTTCATTGTACATCATAATAGTCAAGCCACCATGTTATTTTCTTCGACTATGCAAATTTCCGTGTCTAATGTATATGTATTACATGCTTCAAATGCTAAGTTGTTGACAAGTTTATGCCTTCTTGCAAATGAGTGTTAAATATAATGGAGACTTTCATTTGCTTGAGTGAAGTGTTTTCCCCCCTGTTAGGATACATTAATTGACAAAGTAGTGAAATTGTAAATTTAAAAAGAATTGGTAATTAGGAAGTGTACGAAGCTGTTGCACATACGGAACATCATAGAAGTTTTACATTATGCATGTGGCAGTTCTGTTTTTCTCTAGAACTTTATGACACTTTTGCTTAATATATGTCTGTTCTGTTCATCTGTTTAACATCTGTATGTAAGATAATTAATCATCTGACTTGCATTTTCCAGCAATATGTATTTCTTACTAAGCTGAGAAGGTAGTGATCTAAACAAAATGAAATCTGACAACTTGTAATTTTTGTTATTTGCAGCCTTGTTTCAGATAATCAGGACGGCAACTAGTGGCGGGATGGCCTAAACCGGGCTAAAATTGGATACTTATCCATGTGTTCCTGGATGATGTTATGTAGAGAGTGAATGTCAAAGTCTGTTTCCTTTTACTGAAGTATCAAGTCTAAACTAGATGTTGGAATCGTGCACAGATTGAAATTTTAAATGGATATAATAGAACTTTAATCTGCTTCCTAGTTGATTTCTTGATCACCATCGATGGTTTCCATATTCGCTTGCATCATCCAGATTTTGGTGCTTGTTTAAAAGGCTTCAGTGAACTGAATTTTCTGTGTGATTGCATAACCCTGTGCAATGATTTTTCAGTCGCCCAGATCACGACTTTGAAGTCGTGATGTATGTCATTGGGACATAATTATCATGATGATTCATGTCAATCAACATCTGTGTCACGGGTGAAGTTCATGTCAATCAACATCTGTGTCACGGGTGAAGTTCATGTCAATCAACATCTGTGTCACGAGTGAAGGACAAATTTTCTTATGATACTACGTGGATCAATTTAGGTGGTGATCGTTTTAGCGATGGTTTCTGACTTTTGGTTGAAATTTCACTGTAGCTGGTTGAAATTTTACTGTAGCCGAGTTAGTAGATAGTGTAGTGAATAGTGAAAAAAAAGTTGAAGCTAGAAGCTGAAGCTGAAAAAAGCTGAAACGATCAGAGCCTAACAGGTGTTCTCAGTTGTCACACTCAAATCAAATGACGAATAGATCATTGGATTCTGCCAACAATTTTGACAGTGTCTTTTGGGTCTGAAAGGTGCGTCAATTTGTACGTTACTATTTGTACCAATACTCATGTGTTCATCTGAGGGTGTAATCCCCTGAACTTGAGTCTTTTATCATCCATCCATACAACTATAGGGGCAGCAAATATCTCTGAATTTTTTCTTTGAAGCTCAAATATATCTTATTTGTGATGCTTCTGCAAGATTCATGTATGAGCAATTTCACCAGCTTCCTCAAAATACCAGAGGTCCTTGCCGCGCTAAGTAGAGAGAGAGATTATTGCCTTCCATTGCCATCAGAATAGGACTGCTGTTCTTGTGAGAATGAAGGTAGCTCACCTGAAAATATCTCCAATTTACAATGCTCAGCAGTGATAACTTGTCACTTCACAATCTTCACATTGGTCTTGGATAGTCCTATGTTGCTTCAATTATAATTTTTCCAACATGTGACGTGTGCAAGTACGATTTTGCTTACACGATTTTCGTACACGAAGCCTAAGAGGGTGATCGGAATAGCGATGGCTTTTGGCTTTTGGCTGAAAAAACACTGTAGCTGGCTGAAAAAACACTGTAGCTGAGTTAGTGGATAGTGTAGTGAATAGTGAAAAAAAAGCTGAAGCTAGAAGTTGAAGCTGAAAAAAAGCCAAACCGATCACCCCCTAAGAACCTAAATCAAATACGGTCAAGTCGCTTTCTACTGTAATTGTGTTGATCAACCTGTCAACGAAGTTGCACGGTGAGGATGAACTTGGGAATTGAGTTCCTTTTGAGGAACACCAGCCTCTCTGATTGATTTGAATATCTGATCCATCAAACATCATCTATCGGTTATGGTATTCATTTTTACACACCTAGTCCTTTTCTTTTTTATATTCAAGAACAGATATTTTTACTTGTGCAATTAAATATGAGAATGTCTATACAACATTCGTATATTTTTTGGGTTCAAATTTGTCAGATTTTGGGGTCAGATCGCTCATTTTGTTTGGAGGGAGTATGGGGGATTTATTGGATGGAGATTCAACGTCCACCACTCATTTTTTAGAGGGGGTATAGGGGAATCTGTTGAATGTAGATCCAACATCTTTAAAATCTGATAAATTTAAACCTAAAAAATATGCTAATGCTGTATAGCAATTCTCATTAAATATTACCAGTATTTTAAGGACAATTGAACATCAGCATCAATGGTTGGCCACACCTAAAATTGAAAGAAATCTTGGAAAGATATTTAGTAGGGATGGCCAGATCTTATTAGGATGACAAAACCAATCATGGCTCACATTCGTCAACATATCCATGTAGAGGACATTAATATGCCTCAAATTAGATAATTAACCATGTCTACTCTTTTCTACATCTGGGTGTAATTACACCAATATAGGGTGTAATTACACCCAGGTGTAGAAAAGAGACTTCATATATATATATATATATATATATATATATATATATATATAGGAAAAATACTTTCTACACCCGGGTGTAATTACACCCACATCTAATATACCACCTAAACAAACTTGAAATACTCCTTTATCACTTTAAGTATACTCATATACTAAATATAAGATACTCCAATGTGAACCACATGAAAAAATTACAAGGGAGTCCATAATTTTTAGCGTATTTTATAAATACTTTCATATACGTACATAAAAAGAAGTATGTCTAAAAAATATACATACCACCTCTAAAAAATTGTTCATACCACCTAGATGATCTTAAATACTCGTATACTATACGTACATACTCTCCGTTACACGAGATACTCTCTACGTTGTGAGATACGATATAGGGTGTAATTACACCGGGTGTAGAAAAGAGGCTTCCTATATATATATATATATATATATATATATATATATATATATATATATATATATATATATATATATATATATATATATATATATATATATATATATATACTAGTAAGATGCCCGTGCATTGCAAACGAAAAATCAAATAAAAGTGATGCATACTATCAAATATGATCTCAAATGAATAATAAATATTAACTTTTTCTTACGTCATCATGATCAAACAAAACATATATGTTCATACTCGTAAATAAATCAAGCATCATATTAGTGAAGCATGATAAAACAAGCACCACATACAACAATATGTACAGAAATGATAGTAAACAATATTTTTCCATAATATTCTTAATACACAAAAAATTATCAGACTGTCTTGGAGAATAACAAACCAATTGATAAATAGAACATCATGTCATAAACATTAACTGAAATGTTAAAATGAAACTGATGCACCATCCTTCTGGAAGACTTATATTTATCTCTAGCTTATCTTCGTCTCCACAAGAAGCTCAAACAAAGGCAGAAGGAAAGAGTGCAATCTCTAGTTGCCGAGGAGCAATATGAAAGAATTCCATATGATGCATTATTCAGAGGAACTAACGGGTTTTTAGAAGCTAACTTGCTTGGGAGAGGACGATATGGTGTGGTTTATAAATGCATTTTGGACAATAAAGATAGAACCTTAGCTGTCAAGGTGTTTAACCTTCAGCAATCTAGATCTTCCAAGAGTTTTGAGGCTGAATGTGAGGCCATGAGAACGATAAGACACCGTTGTCTCATAAAGATCATCATTTGTTGCTCGAGCATCGACCTACGAGGTCAAGAGTTCAAGGCATTGGTTTTTGAGTTCATGCCCAATGGTAGTTTATATGGTTGGCTTCATCCAAAATCTGAAAAGCTCACTACAAGCAACACACTCAGCCATGGAGGAGCGGCTCCATGGCGATCGCGCGTGCGCGTGCATGTGCGGTTCTGCGAACCGTGCGTCGGTTGCCGTGACTTCGCCGCCGGCTGGCCGACGACGCCTCAACGGCTGCTCTCATCCACGCGAGCGCCACTGGCTCCCGACCGTCGTTAGTTGCCGCCCGCAGCCGCCTGACATGGCCACCTGCCGTCGCCTCCGCATCTTGGCTGCCTGAAGCCGCCGGACCGTCGTCGCTCGGGACCCAGAGACCGCCGCCGCTTGGGAAACCGCTCCCTCCGCCGCTCGGGACCCAGAGCCCACCGCCGCTTGGGGAACCGCTCCCGCCGCCGCTCGGGATCTGGAGGCGGAGCGGAGTGGGAGGGAGGGGAGGAGGCGGCGCGCGGGGTGGGGAGGCGGAGCGGAGTGGGAGGGAGGGGAGGAGGCGGCGCACGGGGTGGGGAGGCGGAGAGGAGGCGGCACGCAGAGGTGGGGAGGCGGAGCGGAGGGAGAGGAGGAAGCGGCGTATGGGGTGGGAGGGAGCGGAGGGGTGACACACGGATCGGATTTTAGGGTTTAGAGAGGCGGCGTGCGGGTGGGAGGGAGGAGGGTGAAAGATGGTTAGGATTTTATCTCGTAATCAGATCGAATGGCTGAGAAGAGAGGAGTGATGACGGACCAACCACCAATTGCTTCTTTTATAATAGTAAAGATATATATATATATATATATATATATATATATATATATATATATATATATATATATATTATCTCATAATGTAGGAGTATCTCGCATAACGGAGGGTATATACGTGTAATATACGAGTATTTAAGACCATTTAGATAGTATGAATAATTTTTCAGATGTGGTATGTATATTCTTTTGACATACTCCTTTTTATATGTGTATATAAAAGTATTTACAAAATATGCTAAAAACTATAGACTCCCGTGTAATTTTTTTTCATATAATTCACATTGAAGTATCTTATAATTAGTACACGAGTATATCCAAAATGATAAATGGGTATTTCAAATTTGTTTAGGTGGTATATTAGAGGTGAGTGTAATTACACCCCGGATGTAAAAGATATTTTTCCTATATATAAAATACCGTTTACACCCGGATGTAATTACACCCACCTCTAATATACCACTTAAACAAATTCAAAATACTCCTTTATCATGTTGGATATACTCATGTACTAATTATAAGATACTCTAATGTGAATCACATAAGAAAATTATAAGGAAATTCATATTTTTTAGCGTATTTTGTAAATACCTTTATATACGCATATAAAAAAGAGTATGTCAAAAAAATATACATACCATCTCTGAAAAACCACCTAGATGATCTTAAATAATCGTATACTACATATATATACTCTTCGTTACGCGAGATACTCCCTATATTGTGAGATACGATATATTGTGTAATTACACCTAGGTGTAGAAAAAAACTTCATATATATCTTTACTATTATAAAAGAAGGAGTTGGTGGTTGCCGAAGCCTCCATCTAATCTGAACCGTCGGATCTTCCCTCCCCTCCCGACCATAAAAACCACCCCGATCCCACCGTCCCCCGCCTCCCCCTCCCCAGATACGCCCCCTGCCTCGCGCTCCCCCCGCCGTCCTAATCGCCCCGATCCGCTCCCCCTCGCTCATCCCCCCGCCGCCCGCCTCCTCCTCCTCCCACCCCACACCGCCGCTACTGCAGACGGCCTCGCTCCGCACCCACGCCGCCTCGCCGCCGCCAGCGGGCCGCCTCGAGCTCTCCTCCCACCAGCGCCACGGTCTTCGCGTCGCCGACCACACCGGTCCTCTCGCCGGCTTCACCGCCGACGGCCGCGCCTCTCTCGATTCCTCCGCTCCGAGTGTATCAACCACGACTTCGCCTCGACGCGCGCTCCGTCTCGGCTCGCGCTCGCCTTGCGCACAAGGCGCAGTCCGTCCCGTATCATCACCTCTCTCCTCCGCGCCGCCGCATCCTCCCTCCTCCGCCTCACCCATTCCGCCCCGCGCTGCCGCCACTCCTCCGCGCCCCACCCTCCTCGCCCCAAGGCCCCGCCTCACCCCTCGCCCGCCTCGCGCCACCGCCACTCCACCGCCACCCCCGCGCCGCCGCATCCTCCAGCAGGTTTATCTGCAAAAAAAACTTTGATAGTTTAATCTACACTGCCAAGGACACGTTTAATTTGTTACAATAATAATAATGTGCTTTTGTCGAACTTCCCTCCAGGTTTCAAGAGCTCATTCTTCGCTTTTGTCGAACTTCCCTGTAGGTTTCAAGAACATTTATCACAGACAAATCATTGTATGCAGTTGCAAACAGCTGTGCAAATCTGAAGGTATGTTTCTGTTTGTAACCTTTGGTGGTTTCTTTTGGAACAGCTCTCATGTAGCAAACTAAACCTGACGAAGTACCATCAAAAGGGTCTAAGAAGTCCAATCTAAAGTGTTACTGTATTTCTAAAAGATGGTGTTTGCATTGTGGCATTCTTTTGGATGTTTGAAGTGAGATAGTTCATGAAGAAAGGAAACCGAATATGCTATGGCTCAAAATCTAGATCCCAGTAGCGAGGGGAGAGGTGTTCTACAGTTCAAGACAGGTTTAGAGTCTATGATCAAGGTTTGCATATTCTCACTCTTAGCTGCATAACTACACATATTAATTACTTCTATTGCTGTTCAATCTCCTTTTGAATTAGTAGTATCTAACTTCCTGTGGCTATCATGGTATTCTGCAACAAAAACTTGCTAGGAAGGATGGGCTTCAATTGACTGATAGAATGACATTCAAGTTATGTGAAACTTCTATTTGGAATACAAGAGTCGGCGCCAGGTTGATGATATGCAATGAGAGCGAGAGAGACGAGGAGTCAGAACTGTCTTTGTTAATTCATTATGGTGTTTGTTGTTGCACAAACACTAGGACCATAACATCTTGTTGTGACCAGACTTCTGTTGCATTTTAAAGATAAATTTTGAAGCA
Organism: Melocanna baccifera; assembly: GCA_036346265.1. Lineage (NCBI taxonomy): Eukaryota > Viridiplantae > Streptophyta > Magnoliopsida > Poales > Poaceae > Melocanna > Melocanna baccifera. The sequence continues at coordinate 18,641,665 of CM070684.1, read as the reverse complement.
TATCATATGTTACTTTGTTTAGTTCAGAACGTTTGGCCCATAAATTTTGTGTGATGCATGTTGCTTTGTTTATAGGGTGGGCTGTATGTATGAATGTTTCGAGGGTTAATTTGGTTCTTGGTCCTGTTTGTAGTTGCCATTTCTTTTTTAGAATTGTAAAAATTACTTGATTGCGAGTTACTGTAAATGCTTGCACACCATAACATTACTTGATTACCACTTGTTGAACCCATTTCATCGCTCATGTCGCTAGTACCATACTTTACTATGCTTAGTTTAGCTTCTTGGTAGTCAAAGGAAAATAAACTTATGCCATATGTTTCAAAAAAAGAAAAAGAAACTCTTACTTGTATTAATACTATTGTTCTTTTGCCTCTCTTGAAAGAATACTCATATCTATTGTATCTGCTATGTAGATTTGCCTAATATTCCGGAGCAGGTTCATGATTCCTTGAAGCAACTATGCAATATCAGTGTTGTACCTTAAACATTGACCCTTGGTTATTCTTACTAGAGCGCATGTTGGTTTGTATCTATTCTTTATCACCTGATTTCTGTTCTGTTGTTGTAGTGTGTTACTTTGTCGTCATCAATTGGTCTACAAAGTGTAGTAGAGGGTAAATCATTCTTCTGAATCGAAATCAACCACTGCGTTTTAAATATTTGGGTTTTCTCATTGTGAATGCTGCTAATGTACTTCATGTCATTAGTTGGATGTTTGTAGTATTTCATATTGACAAAGCTATTTTCCTGCTAATATACTTCATGTTGTTAGGTGGATGTTTGTCCCTTTCATTTCCTGTAGATCATATCCTGAAGCAAATCTTACCTGCTGGAGTGGAGGTACCCTCTTCTTTTGAAACAATTGTTAAGTATACTAAACTTAACTTCATTATGCTTCTTTTATTGTTCCATTTTTGGTATGATCTTGTTTCTAAAAGTAATTTGTATGATATGTGCAGGCCATGTTTCTAATAGTAATTTGCTTGCATATGTCTTTACATTATATACTATGTAACTATTTTTATGTTGCATAATTAGGATCAGTGTAGTTTTGTATTAGTGCCATTTGAATATTGCTCTGAATTATCTGGTTTCTCATCTTTTATTGCTCTGTTGCAAATGGGTTCCAAATGGTCAGGATATTAAATCTAGGTCGGCATGTAATCTTGTAGCTAACTATGTAATCTTCTATTGCATAAGCTTCTGTTACATAACCCAAGGAATTCACTCGATAGGAAATCTGAGGTAACTACAAAAACTTTGAGATTACAGCTGAATAGAGATATCTAACAACTGAACAAATAAATTATTGATAAAAATCACACCGCATGTGTATATGGTTTCAATGGTTGTTGAGCAATATATCTTGAGTTATATGATATAGACATTATTGTTTGAGAAATATATGTATAAGATGTTCCGTTGCAACGCACGGACACTCAACTAGTATATATATATATACCTCCCTAATTTTCTCCCATAGACCTTGCATCGGTCTACTCGAAAGGGGAAAAACAACACCTCGATCGGCACAAGATCGTGGTGTGCCATCCGAATGACATTCTAGCGCGAGACTGCGATCCAAAACCCCTAAGCTAGTTCTTTAATTCGATGCCCAACACAAGTGCATCCCTAGCTAGGGAGCCCGTGGACCGGCCATATCACTAGCTACTTTTCTCCCCGTGGACCGGCCATGTGCTTGGATGGGTGAGATACCACATGCCATTTTGGATCGACGCTCCAACGAAAAATAAAATCTATCGATGCCTTCCCGTTTGACGGCTCGCTGGGGTAGCTGTACCCCTAGCCAACAACGTACCCCAAGATATGTTGATTCCCTTCTTGGCAATCCACTACTTTTCTCCCATCTTCTGGACCATGTGGCGGCTGTGGCTAGCAAGAAATTAAAGGCCAGAGAGGCACACGTCCTTGTCACCCCATACCACTTGATATTGTACAAAAGTAATGTGTCTTTTATATTTTGGTTTTTAGCTGTGTGAGAGATTTTTGCCAAAAAGTTACTATATTCAACGCAGCATCTATAATAATTCTTACAAACAGTTCATAGAAAAACACTTACGCTAAAAAAATCACTTTGTTCAAATCGGTACGACCACAACCCTGATAAACAGCTTAAACTACAAAAAAAAAAACCATTCGTTCAACTTTCCACTTCGAAAAGACAGAAAGCTGTTTAGGACATAGCCTTCATCTTTGGAAGACCACAGGTCCACAGAGACACACGGTACTAGCTAGCCATGGAGCAGCAGCACCGGCCGGACGCCCATGCGCCGCTGCTGGCCACCGGCGCCGCCCCAAAGCCCGACGACGCCCCACCGCCGCGGAGCAACAAATACTCTTTCTTCTGCGCCGTGCTCGCCTCCATGACCTCCGTCCTCGCGGGCTACAGTATGTACACGTACATTTCCATACCTGCAAGTGTATGTATGCGCTGGATTGGGGCGCCATGGACGTAGCTAACGAGCGCCATGCATGCAGACGTGGCTGTGATGAGCGGCGCGCAGATCTTCATGGCGGAGGACCTCGGGGTGAGCGACACGCAGATCGAGGTGCTCTCCGGCGTCATCAACATCTACTCGCTCGTCGGCGCGCTGCTGGCGGGCTGGACCTCCGACCGCCTCGGCCGCCGCCTCACCATCGTCCTAGCCAACGCCTCCTTCCTCGTGGGGCCCCTGATAGTGGCGCTCGCAGGGGAGTACGTCACGCTCATGGTGGGGCGATTCATCGCCGGCATCGGCGTCGGCTACGCGCTCGTCGTCGCCCCCGTCTACGCCGCCGAGATCGCGCCCGCCTCCTCCCGCGGCCTCCTCAGCTCCCTTCCCGAGGTGAGGTCACTCATACTTCCTCTGTGCATTTCGTGCCGCTTCAAAATTTGTGCAATTTAGGTCCTGTAAATCTAAAAGAATACAATGTTAATTATAAGTACTAATTAAATGATTGCTTCTTTTGTGGTAATTAATGTGATTTTTTTCTGTTTTTTGAAGATTTTTATCAACAGTGGAGTGATGCTGAGCTACGTGTCCAACTTCGCCTTCTCGGCGTTGCCGGTGCACCTGTCGTGGCGGCTGATGTTCGCGGCGGGGGTGGTGCCCACCGTCTTCATGGTGGTCGGCGTCCTAACCATGCCGGAGTCGCCGCGGTGGCTCGCCATGAAGGGCCGGCTCGACGAGGCGAAGGTCGTGCTCGACCGGACGTCGGACACGCTCGCGGAGGCCGAGCAGCGGCTGCTGGAGATCGAGGAGGTCGTCGCCGGCGGCAATGGCGCCGGAGGGAGCAGCGGCAGCTTGTGGAAGGAGGTGGCGACCAAGTCTGGCGTCCGGCGGGTGCTGGCTATCGTGCTGACGCTCCAGTTCTTCCAGCAGGCGTCGGGCATCGACTCGGTGGTGCTGTACGGTCCGCGCGTTCTGGCCATGGCCGGCGTCACGTCGAACACCCTCCTCCTGGGCCTTAACGTCCTCTTCGGCGTGGCGAAGGCCGGCTCGATCCTCATCGCCATGGCGCTCGCCGACCGCGTCGGCCGGCGCCCGCTCCTCCTCGTCAGCACCGGCGGCATGACGGCGTCGCTGCTCGTGTTGGGCTCCGTGTTCGCGGCCTTCGCCGGCGCCAAGGACGACGCGGCGGTGGCGGCCGTGGTGGCGTTCGTGTGCGCCTTCTCCGTGGGGTTCGGGCCCCTGGCGTGGGTGTACAGCTCGGAGATCCTGCCGCTGCGGCTGCGCGGGCAGGGCGCCGGTCTTGGCACCGCCATGAACCGCGTGATGAGCGGCGTGGTCACCATGACCTTCATCTCTCTCTACGGGGCCATCACCATGGCCGGCGCGTTCTACCTCTACGCGGGGGTCGCCGCCGCGGCGTTCGTGTTCATCTACGCCTGCCTGCCGGAGACCAGGGGCCGGAGCCTCGAGGACATGGAGCAGCTCTTCCACACCAAGTGATACATCCATCTATATATCCATCACAGTGGCGGTGATTGGCTTTGTTGGGCTCTCGATCTTGATCATTGGCACATACATAATTGCAACATTGCAAAGTTGATTCTATATTCACAAGATTATCAAAAGGATTTTTGCTGTTCATCAGGCCGTTCCACTGGTGGTTTACATGCCAATTTTTCGGTAGCTGGTCCTGTTGGAACTGTAACTCTTGCCCACCCAGGTTCGAATCCTAGGATTCACCCGAGTTTCTTTTTTTTTTTCGTAAGTGAATATCTGAGCTCCTGACCAAATTTTCAAAAGAAAAGGAACATACATACTGGTTGATGCCTTAACAAACCCTTACATTTCTTATATATACGTACATCTCTTGTTCCTATAATCTGTATTTTTCTCGTTTCGGAAAAATGGAACTCTTATAATTCTCGAAGAAAATAAAATATGATGACCCATTGAGATAATAATATGTCAGCTAGGATTTATCAGTGTAGAGTTGATGTGGATTTTTACTAAAATGGAACCAAGAAGTCATAGCAGGCAGGGAGAACTTGTAACCCTCATATATCCTAGTTTTTGGATATCTTCTTTTCAGTTTCTAAAAACTATTTTTCAAGTTTTTTTTATAGTAACTAGTTTTCAAAAGAAGTGTCTAAGGCGGGGTCTACAATTTTATTATAATATACACTATATCGATTTCATTTATATCGGCCAAAATCGTATACGAGTTTCTGTTATTCCCTTCTTTCTCTCTTACGAACAGCTCAAAAATCATAAACCGTAGCTAAAAACTATAAGTTAAAACTAAAAAGAACAGACCCTTTTATGTTAGGGTGAAATAGTGGCAATCGTTGTTGTCCAATCTAGCACACATTTCAACTCTACTCATTTTGTAAAAAAAAAATATTTTTCAACTTTAATCTTGATTCTTGACATTTCCATTGATGAACAGCCCTTTTACCCTGTTCTTTTTCGGCTTTTGGCTTCTGACTTATGCTATAGTAACTAGCTTTCAAATAGAATGTCTTTTTAAGACGAGATATAAATCGATTGTAGTAGATACTATATCGACTTCAACTATATCACATAAAATCATATATGAGTGTCTCACTTTCCATACCCTCTCTCACGAACACGTTGAATTCAAAAATTTAAACTATAAACCATAACATACAGCCCAAAAGAATTAACCTCTTAGACACGATTGAGTGGCGCTCTGTAAACTCTCGGTTCCTGGTCAAGTCCCTTCGGAACCATTGTATTCTAGTTTCTTTTTGAGTAATAGAAGCCCTCAGCTTGCTTAAAAAGGAGGTCTTTTTTCATGGGTTAAAAGGGTCTTGAATGAACAGATAACCTCTGTCTTCTAAGCTTTTATTTATACAAAACTCGCATGCATTAGATTGTGTTTTAATCATCATCGTGGCCATCGTCCTTTGCTCCTTTCCGCCTAGACCCAATCTGGCTGGGCCAACATGGCCCGAACAATTCCGACTTCATCCGATTTTAAGGGGTTGCCTCCTAAAAAAGAAGATTTTATGGGCCGTTTTGATGAGCTGAATTCCGGCCCACTCCAGCCTATCCAAACGAGGCAAAGGCTTCTCTCTGTTCTGCAGAGCGGGTTAAAAAATCAAATTGGAACACAAAAGGTTTTGGATACAAATTAGTCCTAGCTGGAATTACGACAGCGATTTCCCAGCATAAAAAAAACAGAGGAAATAGTGTTTGGGACGAAAGCTGCGTATTTATGGAATTTGGCTTCCTCTCTTGGTTTTCGATCGACTAACAATTGTAGGAGCAAGATAGAACTAACAAACCTTGATCTCTGACAGGATGTGTATAGTGACAAAGCATGCATGTGCATGGTATCCCAGAAACTAAATAAGCCGGCATGCATAGCCCCGTTCTAAACGATTTTAGCTTCTGATTTATTCCCTGATGATCCCGAACCGTCCAATATCGACCATGTCGCCTATAAAGTTTTGAAAACAGAGATAGCATGTTACCTCCGTCACAAGAAAAACTTCGAAGCAGTTAGGCTTATACTTTTTTTAATCTTTTGTACAAAGATACTGGCCACGTTGTTTGATTATATATAAATACAAGCAGTTGAATTTGTATTTACTGTCTTCTATATATGTAAACAGTCTCGGTATAATGATATGACAATGGCATTACGGACCGCTAAAAAAACAATTAAGTACTACATATTTACTCCTGAGGCATTACTGAATTTGCATTTATGTATATAAGAATATGTTATGTATGTGTGAATTTGCACTTATGTGCATGAGAATGTCATATATATGTGAATTTATATTTATGTACATGAGAATGCATTGAGAACCATCTGTGATGCTTATTATCATATACGATTCTAATTTAAAACCATCTATGATGTGTATTATCACATAAGGTTCTAATTTAGAACCGTTTGTGATGTATATTTATCACAGACAGTTCTAAAGTTTAATCATCTGTAATGTATATTATCACAGATGATTCTAATTTAGAATTGTCTGTGATGTACCCAATCTATTTATATTTGGACTCTAAAGTTTGCCCGCGTCCCCGCTCAAAGGCTTATATCTCTAACTCTCCCCTAACCACGAGCCGCGCCTCCTCCCCGATAAGCCTCCTCTCTGAGCACGCTACTTTCTCTCCGAGCACACCACCACCTCCCCCGCGCGCCTTCTCCTCGAGCACGCCACCTCCTCCTCGGTGCTCCTCCTCCCCCGAGTTGGCCTCCTCCTCCCTGAGCATGCCATATGTAACATTCTTGTTTCTTGTTTATGATATGACAATGAACAATGTATCATCATGGTTACACGTCCTGAGGATGAATTTCTAGGCTTAAGTTTCAATTATTCCTTTTTGATATCAATGTCCTGAAGATAAATTGATAATGCTCTTAAGCATCAATTCCCTAAATAAAAGATAAATCATATATAGATCTCAAGTCAATAACTTGCACAATTATAATTAAATAAAATTGCACTTGATTTTCTTTAGCTATGCAAAGTATGTCAAGTTTGATATCACTATCATGTGAGGAATAGAATAAAAATGAGTTATGCCATCACTCTCCTACCCGCTAAGGTTCACAATTTTATAATCATAACGATTTCATATCCCATACTAAATGATTCATGAGTTAAATTAGTACTGGTAGCACACTTATGATGGTTCTAATCTATAGTGCACCATGAACTCCAATTTCGCCTACAATTATCTTTTTTCAACAAAATCTCTACCATGTTCCTTGCCCTCAAGGGTGTCTTCATCACCAAGGTAAGAATACCACTTATTAATGCTTTCTACCACTTTAGCTTCACGGTTTGTATGACAACCATCTGCGAGTTGGTGATACCTGAAGTAGAAAAAAATAATTTTACACAACAAGCACCAAGTATATCTTACAGAATAAGAAATAAATTGTCATGGACAAACTTTGACCAACCTCCACTAAGGAATCACTTGTTACCATTACTAATCACCATCTTAGTTTTCTATATCTTCCCCATGCATTGAAAGTTGTATATACATATTTCATAGTAACACTAACATATGTAGCTTTGCACACCCCACAAGTTAAATGAGATAAAGACAAAGTTAGATCACATATCATATTAATGCTTTAAAGGGTATAAAAGCAAATCACACACTAGATCCCGTGTGTGATTTGCTTTATGCCATTTGAAGCCCAATGGTGATATAGGGAGCCAGAGACAAAGTCAGATCCCATATTGCACTTGTGCTTTAAATGGCATGAACCAAATCACACGTACTGGATCTAGTATATGATTTGCTTCATGTCCTTTTGAGTCCAAGTGTAATATATGATCTGACTTTATCTCTAACTTATTTAAATTATAGGGTGTGTAAGACTATATATGTTAGTGTTACCATAAAATATATATGTACCGCTTCCAATGAATAGGGGAAGATATGCAAAATCAAAATGGTGATTGGTAATATCACAGACGAATTTTTTTAAAAAAAATCGTCTGTGATAACACATCACAGACTTTTTTTATTAACTGTATGTGATATGTAGATATTACAAATGGTTATATTTAAAAATCATCTGTAATATGTACACATCACAGATGATTTTTTTTTAAAATCGTCTGTGATACATACACAACACAGACGGTTATTTTTAAAAATTGTTTGTATTGTTACTTGACCATATGTCATTACTAACTCATAAATTCAGACAACTCACGAAACCATATGTGATGATATTTTTGAACCATCCATGATAACCTTATCTACAATAGTGAATTACCGCGCACAAAACTTGACGAATAGGTCAAGGTCGGTCTGACCGCCATCCCAAATCTGGTAATACCACCTGAGATCTGACAGCAACTCTGAACTTCTGAATTTTCTATAACTTGTACAAAATTCAATATTAATTCAACTAAAGTAACGATTATTTCTCGCAGATATTTTCTCGAGCTCTCCTCTTATGTGTAGTAGCCCTATGCAAACAACCCTTTTACTTGATGTCATCCTCGCTTACCATTTCCTCGGTCCATGACTCCATACACACACGGCCAAGATGGAGGGAGCATCATGCACCATGCAACGGGGGGTCCATCGATTTTCACCGGGTCCAGCTAGCCGACGTGCAGTCCTTGACACTCTGACAGACATGCGCACTGCAGGTGGACCCCACTCCCGCCATCATGTGGCCAGTACCGTCCTTGTTGGCACCCTATGCCACATGTACAGTGCGTGTACGACGTGTCCGCTACATATGAACAGCTGGTACCCCTCCATCGGTTGGTTTCTCGATCGCCAAGGACTATTGGTCGAGCTTGCTGCCCGGCAAATATTTTTTTAGCCTGTTTGTATTATTTTAGTCGATCAGTTGTAGTCCATTATACAAGCTAATCGGTTGATTTTCGTGTTTCACTCTCAAATTATAATTAGAACATGATCGGAACACAGGCAGGGATCCTGCAGTAAACTAAACAATGACCCGTTAGGAATCCTACAGTAAACAACAAGAAGATCCTGTATCAAGAAAAAAAAGCCTACAACTGTCTATATATGTATATTGGATTTTTTTTCTATTGAAGCACGATCCGCAAATTGCGAGTTTAATTAGGGCAAGCGCTTCGGCCAACTCTTCAACCATTTCGACCACTTGCGAAAAAAATAAGAGAAGAAGCAGATGCTGTTGTTTCAGCTATGGCGATCGATCGATCGAGCTAGTCCTAGTCATCAAGCAGAGCAGCAGACACGAGTCCTTTTCCGCCTATGTTAATTGGATCGAAATTCGTTGGCTCCTGCGACAAGACTCGAGCTAGCATAGCATAGCATAGGATAAGACCATAAGACTGTCCAAATCGATCAATAGGTGGTGACGAGTACATAATAATTTAATTCCACGCAAGCTAGCTAGAGATCACACCTGCCTCAGGTTCTCTCTCTCGCCTGGCCTCAACCAAGCCTTAGTTCCTTCTTGGCCGATCCAACTAGAGTTGGGAGTTGGATCGGACTAATCTATGTCAGCCTGAGGTCCAGCTGGCCTGATACACTCTAAGCACGGTATAGACACGCTACATGGTGGACCGTGTTGGTACGGCACGAATGACGAGCCCGGTTAGGCCTGGAAAGTCGGTTCGTCGGGTGACACGGCACGATACGACATATCGTGTCGTGCTTGGGCCGGCCCGACCCGACGAGCACAACCAGCACGGGGGGCACGCCAACGCCTACAGCGCCTTGGCCTCCCCGGCTCCCCCTCCCGCGTCCCCCCCCCCCCGTCCTCCCATCGCCATCCTATCAATCCACACCCCACAAGCAATCACAGAGTAGAGATATGGAGTAGAGGAGTAGAGTGGAGGGGAAGGAGCGTACTCGAGCTCGAGCATAGACTGCACGGTGTGGGGGTAGCTGCTATTGCGCGTGGCGCAGCGGTCGGCCGTACTCCGAGGCCTCGGAGTTGTGCTGAGGTAGCGCTGCCCCGACTCATCCGCGGGCGCGACGCTTTGCGAGCTAGAGCAGGGCACGACCACCTCGCTCCCGGAGGCCGGGAACAGGAACACGCGGAGTTTGGCAGAGCCGTCAGGCAGGCACCCCGCCACCGCCTTCGTCATGTATAGTTACTTCGGGCTAGACTTAGGCTGACACGGCATGAACGCCGGCACGATAGGCTTTGGGCTGTGCTTAGGCCTGGCTGGAGGTGAGACGGATCAGCATAGTATGGCACGACGGGATAACTAGGCCAAGCCAGCACGGTATAAAATGGCCTAAAGCATGATTAGTCCGAACCATATCGACACGGTACGACCCAACTCCCAACTGTAGATCCAACACATCATGGTAGACGATGCGTACGTACGTGATCGTGCCTAATTTCCAGTTCCCACCGATCAATAATTTGTTTCATCTGAACCACAAGCTAGCTAGCTAAAAGATGCGATCCTGTTCAGCTTTGTTTGTAAGTTTCTGCCTCTAATTCCAAAAGCCACTGTGAACTGAGAGCATGCAACCAATGCAGCTAGCAACATCCGTGCAATAGAGCCAGAGCACAAGGTCATCAATTAACATCGAAGCCAAACTAAACACTTCGTCTTCTCAACACCGCTCGACAAAAAGACAAAGAAGAAAGGTGAGCTGGATCTTTTGTCTAATCGATCGATCAGGCCGTGATCAATTAGCCAGCTACATCTACATATTACCAACACGCAAGTACCAGCTGCATGCTTACATGCAGCAAGCTGCTTAATTACTTACTATATATACTTCCCAATCATGCACGTGATTTCCAGAAGTTTTTGTGATATTTTTTTTGGCTTTTCAACCAATTTTTGATTTTTTTTTCTTCTCTCAGCCAGTATTATTCATGAGACCTATCATCGGTAATTAAAAAAAACTAATTATAGTCTAAAAATAGAGTCTTTAGTTTTTGTCTTCTAGCATTTAGTTAAGCCGTAGCCTAAAGCGAATACGATAAAGAACTTGTCGCTGGCAACGACTGGACACTGGACAGATAAGCAGACGATCGAGATGCGTCGACGCGGACGCGGCGAAGGCCTCCGGCCATACGCGCTCGCATGCACGGGGCCAAAACATGCACCACCACCTGGCCCGTGGGCCCCACTTGGCATACACATGCACGGGCGTCTACAGCTGGTGATCGATCGATCAGTTAACTATACGCCGTCGGATTAAGAGTAGTTTAACCGGCGGCCGCACGTTGGATTTGGATCGATCTCGGTCGCGCTGTGTATCGATATGCGTCCTCTCGTTGTTGGGATCGGCCACGGCTACGTTAACTACGTACGTACGTACGTGTATTTATACACAGTACATGGTTGCGTCAACTCCAACTCTAGCGTCCTTTTATTTATAGCCTAGACTGTCTAGTTAATTAGTGCGCGCTCTCTCTCTCTCCTCGAGGAATAAGGAAGGTAGCTAGTTAGTTAGTAATAGTAACAATGGCCGAGATGCAGGAGGACCTCGAGGTGGCGCTGCTCGCCGGCGACGCCGCCGGGAGCACCTTCGCGCTCGTCTGCGCCATCGTCGCCTCCGTCACCTCCATCATCTACGGCTACAGTGAGCGCTGCTACATATGCTAGCTAGCGTGCATGCACGTTTGTCTCGCATGTAGACAGTTTGCACCGTGCATGCGTGCATCTTAGACAGTCCGATGGGGGGGGGGGAATCAATTTAGATGCTAAATATGCAACCATTGCGTAGATGGATCAAGAATTCTTTACCTAAGTTCAATGTTTGATGATTCGTGTGAGAAATTCCTGAATTTGTTGTGTGGTTGCAGATCGAGGGGTTATGAGCGGGGCGCAGAAGTTCGTGCAGGACGACCTTGGGATCAGCGACGGGCAGATCGAGGTGCTGATCGGCTTGACGAGCATCTACTCGCTCGTCGGCTCGCTGGCGGCGGGCTGGGAGTGTGACCGCGCCGGCCGCCGCCGCACCATGGCGCTGTCCGCGGCCATGTTCTTCGCCGGTTCCGCCGTCACCAGCGCCGCCAACGGCTACGCCGCGCTCATGGCCGGCCAGTTCATCGCCGGCGTCGCATGCGGCTTCGGCCTCGTCGTCGCCCCCGTCTACATCGCCGAGATCGCGCCCGCCTCCTCCCGCGGCTTCCTCTCCTCCATCCCTGAGGTCAGTCGACCGAGATCAATTAGCCAGAAGTGGTCATTAGAGATTGGAGATCCTAGGTTAAAAAGATGAAAAAATTAATAACCGGATCAGATCGACTGGCATCTAAAAGCGAAATCGGATCGGGCTTCTCTTATGCTACGTACGCTGAGCTATTATTCTGGTACTCGATTAGTTGGGACTTCGACAAACATGGGACATGCATGCATGAATGCACCATAAATTTTATTAGTTTAACACTGATTTTTTTCACGTATTTTTCAGTACACGTCATGCATTCCTGTTGGTTAATTTAATTTTTTACTATTCTGTACTGCCACATCAGATCGCCGGCAACTCCGGCATCCTGCTGAGCTACATCACCGACTTCGCCTTCGCCGGCTTTCCCGAGTCCCTCAGCTGGCGCCTCATGATCGGCATCGGCGCCATCCCGCCGCTCTTCCTCGCCGCCGCCGCGCTGCTCGCCATGCCGGAGACCCCGCGGTGGCTCGTCCTCCACGGCCACCACAACGACGCCCGCCGCGTGCTCGCCCGTACTACCGGCGACGCCGCCCTCGCCGACCTTCGCCTTCAGGAGATCGTGTCGTCCGTCCACGAGAACTCCAAGAAGGAGGGGGCGCCGCCGTCGACGAGCGTGTGGCGCGATATCCTGGTCCGGCCGACGCCGGCCGTCCGCCGCGTGCTGCTCGCCATCCTCGGCCTGCAGTTCTTCCAGCAGGCCTCCGGCGTGGCGGCGCTCGTGCTGTACGCGCCGCGGGTGTTCAACCATGTTGGCGTGACCTCCCAGCGAGCGGTGCTCGGCGCCACCGTCCTCCTCGGCTTCGCGAAGACGGTGTCCATCGTCATCCCGCTCTTCCTCGCTGACCGCCTCGGCCGCCGCCCGATGCTGCTCATCAGCGCGGGCGGCATGGCCGTGTCGCTGCTGGTCCTCGGCTTCTCGCTGCGCGCGTCCCCATCAGTGGAGGCGGCAGGCACGGATGCCGCGTGGTGGGCGACGGTGACGAGCGTGGCGGCGGCGACGACGTTCATGGTGGCATTCTCGCTGGGGTTCGGGCCGGTGATCTGGATGTATGGGTCGGAAATCCTGCCGCTGCGGCTGCGCGCGCAGGGCACCGGCATCGGGACGGCAGTGAACCGGGTGATGAGCGCGGCGGTGGGGATGACGTTCATATCCATGTACGAGGCGGTGGGCATGGCCGGGAGCTTCTACATCTTCGCGGCGTGCGCGGCGGTGGCATGGTTGTTCGTCTACGCCTGCCTGCCGGAGACCAAGGGTAGGAGCCTCGAGGAGATGGAGGCGCTCTTCGACGACGCCGAGAAGTCGCCGGCGCCGCCGTGATCACGCATGCATGCGCGCGCGGGAAGAGGCTGCGAGGTAATTAAGGCAGTAATAAGATGTCAGGGAAGAAAGACCGGTCAAACATGTAGTAAGGAGGAGGGGTAATCGTTAATTCTGTTGATGTGGTTTAATTTTGATTGCAAGGATTAGTTCTTTTGTATAGTATATATGCTTTGTTTCTACATGTACGTGTGCATTTCTTAAATGGAATCGCTACACGTTTGTCCTGTGGATTTTTTTTTATTCCAGTTGAATTTCTCACTTTTGGACGTGCTCCAAGATCCGGCAAACTCCTCCACCACCACCACCACCACGCGAGCCTATTTGCGGCCGCCGGTGCCTCGCGCCATTGTCTCCAGTGAAGCCGGCTCGTCGCCGCAACCCTCCTCTATCTATCGAATGCCCCCTTGTTTGCTCTTAGATTTAGGTTTTTTCGAATTGAGTTCATGAGCTACTTTGGTACACTCTGTCACTGCATTTGACAGAATAATGACTGTTTCTAGGGCTTTTGACTTTGTCTTCTCTGGAAGATAAAATAAATAGGACGATTTCTCTAAACGATTTTTTGAAACCGTTTCTCTAAACAACTTTTTAAGCCTGCCAGCATAACGTTAACATCTCTATCATCTGTCATTATCTAAAAAGATATAGCCAAAAGCTATCATTCTCAACTTAAAAGAACAAAACCATTGTAAAAACAGTTGGACGGTAAGTGTGCATACTCGTGTAGCGCTTTCGTAGCTGTTTTAGGGCTTAGGGAGGGAACAGAAAGGGATGGAGTAACCAGAGAGAGAGAGAGGAGAGAGAGAGAGAGAGAAGGCTATGTAATATGGAGCCCATGCCAATCAACTGAGCCCAGCAGGCCCATTTCTACTTCCAAACGGCCCATTCATGTCCAGTACAGGCCCACGCTTAACTCTGCATAATAGTCATTATGCTCGTGAGCTTCCCTATTTCGATCTCTCGCCTACTCTTCCTAACCTGGACTTGATGCAGGTGTTTTATAAGCGACCTCACCTCTTGGATTTGGATTATGAATGTCAGCCTCTAGTTAATCTCGTCTGATGCAGTCATACAGTCAGATTAAGCACCTCCGAATGGTTATTAGCGCATTGCATTGCCACATCCCAGTATTGTTCATTCTTTGTGAAAGAGGCATCAAATTCACCAAGTTCTTGAGACCTTCTCAGATAATCATATTTTTCTACCCCTCCAATTCACAAAATAAGTCGTTTTGAAATACATACAATCAAAATTTAGAAACTTAGACTATCGATATCTTTTTAAATATTTAGATTAGATACATGAAAATCATATACGTAGATTTATCTTGAAAAATACTTTCATAATATTATAATTTTGTTGGGTTTTATAAATATATTATGATAGTAATTAGTGGTCAAAGTTGTATTTTGGATACTTATGTCGATATCTAAACAATTTGTTTTTGTGAACTGGATAGCGCCGCTATTTTTTTATACACAGATAATAGCTATGTATTTTTTTTGTTGACAAGAGAGTCATTGCAGTTAATGAATATGTGTATATCTATGCTATGAACGATTGCATGTGAAGATTGAATGGGTTTAGCACTTGGCACATACATATCACACATGCATCTTGGTCTTTGAGTTGAAATTGTACGTATGCATGCGTGGGCTGATGATACGTACGCATATTTGTCATGACCAGCAAGATCGATTTGAAGGTTGAACTTTGTTTTTTTTTTCCTTTTGAATTTAGCTACCAACCTGTATAGTTTAACATTTCTTTTATTAGTTAGGACATTCCATGTCACATTAAGGCACATCGATCACAACCATCATTTAAGACCAATTCCTTTTGCAAGCTAGGTGCAAAAGAGAACAAAACTAGCATGCTAGGTGCATAAGTTTATGGCCTTCGTAACCATCACATCAGCTGAAAATGAAGCACAGAAGCTGGTGGGCCATGCAATGAAAAGGCTTGCCAATCTGACCTTAAAAGAAATATGCTCAGCTTTGCTCACATTGTTCGATCAATTTGGAACCTCAATAATTAATGCATGTATGCACACACATACATATACATATACAGTGTTCAGCTGCATGCAAATCACCCCAATGCCAAACACACTTGAGGCCATCAAATCCGGTTGGACAGATGGGAGCCATCAAGCAAGTCAAGCAGATGGGCACTTGCCATACACATGATGACCAGATGCCCCCTCACCATATCATTATGGGCCAGCATGTGCCCTACTCTAGCTTTTCCCTTAAACAATTTCGTCTTAGATAGCAGGAGCTTATGCCACCGTCGTCTTCCTCCATTCCAGCCGAAAACCAATGCCTCTATTGTCATTCTTGCTCCAGGAAACACCTCTTCAATTCCTTTACATCCGACCATCTTCTCACCTCCCTCTACCTTCGTCAATCCTCTATTTAAGCTCTCATTCATCCCAGGTCGCCGCCGCCGCCGACCTTGCCGCACCGCCTCGAGTCACCGCCGCTAGCCCGCCTCAACTCACCTCCGTCCCCGTTTTCTACTCTAGTGAGCTCCCCTCACTCCCCTCATACTCATACATGATGCGGGGATGCCCTCACGCAAGTTCAGATTTCAGCTGCAATGTCGAAATCTAGCCTGAAAGATGAAAGAAAACTTTTAAGGGAAGCTCAATATTAACAGTGCTTTTTTTCAGCGATGCAAACGTGCTGACTTCCAACTAGAAACTCTCCCAGTGTTGATTCTGGATCAACCTCCTTGTGGGTCAATTCGGACAGCTAGGAACAACAGATCAATTTGGTTTGGCTAACTAGTGCTGCCATCTGTGGCGCAAGCTTTCAGAATTCCGCATCCATCCGAGAGACAAAAATCATGGCGAAGAAGTTGTATTCGGTTTCTTTTCCTCCCAACAGAATTCGAAACAGCAAGATACGGCCAAGTAACAAGATAGCTGTTCGGTTGGACACACAGGTAAACTTGGTTTTCGATCTGCGCGTGTAATTCGGTTCTACTGCCAGCACGTCTGTTGATCAGATGGAACGAGGAAACTTGGATTCCAACTCAAGCATGCGGGCTTCGGTTTGACACAGCACCAACTCGAAGAAGACTTTCGACCAGCAATCAAGAGTTCTATTTAGTCGCGTGCCAATGGTTCTCTGCCTGTTGGGTAAACGGGTACGAGCATAAATGAGCTTGACTTGTACTCGTCTCGCCTATTTACCCGCAACATACAGTGACATGTGGGCCAACAATCAACACTACCACTAAAACCTAGTAGAGTTATTAGTTCATTAATTGATATACTTTTAGTTGAGTAGGCCTCCCTTCATGAGGTTACATACTTTTAGTTGACAGTTGAGGATGAATTTGCATTTCATTAGTTGACAGTTGATGTGTGATTGTGAATATATGATGCATTGTTCACGGGTACACAGGTATGGGTGGTTCTTCACCTGTTGTTTTTCACGGGCATGACCATGAGGGTAAATTGGGGTCACAGGCATGGGTATAAGCGAGCACTACCCGTGTCCGTTGTGCCCAATTGCCATCCCTAGTGTCAACTGTGTTCTGATACCAAGATGATACGGGGATGCCCTAATGCAAGTTCAAATTTCAGCAAATGTGAATTACCAAGAGCAAACGTTAATGTAATGTCAAAAGCTAGTCTCACATAACTAGAAGTCTTGAAGGAGCATCGGTTCGAGAAAGATCAATACCAATATTATCGAAACATTGAGCAGAGACAATTCATCACTTTGATCATATTGTATCTACCTTTTGTAATGCAAAGTATATTGTTTTAAGTTATCAAATACATGTTTTACTTTGACTAAAATTATATTATCATTAGTTCTTAGTTAAAACCATATTATTACTTTGTTTACCACCACCCATTCCTTGACTTTGAATATAGTCCCTTGTCATCCTGGAATTAATGATATACATACTAGTTGATAAGTCTGCATCTAAATGCCATGCTTAGCTTTGCTTAGATACATTAGCATGCGGGTATTAAATTACCATGATATTATTTCAAATATCAAAACTTAGTTTTGGACAGCCATTGGATGGAAATAACTGATATTTTGAAACTTATAAAGGATTTTCAAAACAAAACTCAAAAACTGTTTTAGACTTGGATGGAGGGTATGTATGATTAGTGAGGATATAGCATGAGATCTTGGTATGCGATGGACCCGTCCCAAGCCAATTAAGTTTCGAATCATCTAATGACCTCTCGGGTAAAATAATACAACCACAAGCTATAATGGGTGTCGCTTGGCTAATTAATCTGTATAGCCTTAGCATTGGTTACACAAACAGGTGGAATATGAAACTGTGTCGGAGTGAGACCTTTGTCCATATGACACAAGAGGGGGCTTTCAATTCAGGTGGATGGAACCCTTGATGGTGAAAATCTTAGCAGGTGTAACTACATTTAGGTGATGCATTGTAAAAGCCTTGTGACGGTCTTCTTGATCTATATGCCTAAGGAAGCATGTGTAACATGACAAGTTGAATATCTTTTATAGGTAAAGTGTACAACTTCTACAGAGTGAAAATTGTTTAAATAGCCATGCCCACAATCAAGGGCGGGTATGGGAACTTGCTTGATATAGTCTCTATTTTATAAAAGTTATTTGTGGGTGGGATAAAAATGATGGGTAGATAAAACCTTGGTTTTTATCCTTGGTGGAGAGAACCTTAAAACTCTTATAGCATATGATGGATATGACCATTTTCTACTCGTGGGTGGATAGAACCTTCGAGAACTATTCTCTGCTAACAGGTGGATGGAATGTTCGCTAGTATTATACAAAACTAGTCAATTCCATTATATCTAGTTTAGTTAAAATGTTAGGTCCTTGGTTTTCTACATATTCCATTTCAAATGTGGCCTTTTTGTAAATAAAATAATATCAAGCCTCTCTTTGTTCAGCCTTGCGTATGTTATAATTGTATTTTATGTGATGACTTGTAGAGTACTTTCGTACTCATATTTGCTCAATTACCATCATTCAGTAAGATGAGAAGAAAAAGGCTCTACTGGATCTTATTGGTGTCTAAAGGGACTAGAAGTCAAAGAGGTCAAGAACTAGATCACGACCCTCAATGGATTGCCTGTGGGTATATTCTAAATGTCTCACCTGTTGTGTTTTTTCCGTCTACGTTGCAGTTGCTCTTAGTGTTTGGCATGATCAACTTGTGTGTAAGTCAAACGATCATATAGTCTATTTTCATACTATTTAATATTATCTAATAGTTTTTTTTTAAAAAAATGTGTTTTGATATACAATGATATAACTATATATATTAGCTATTGATGTAAGGACTAGTGTTGATTTATATGTAGGGTTCTGGAATATAAGGGCTTGTTTTTTTGGCTGCGGTTTATGAATTTTGGTTGAAAATTTTGAATTTTAGTTGTTTGTGATAGAGGTTACGGAGAGATAGATACTCGCTTGCGATTTTAGATGGTACAAATATTGGGCTTTTAACATATACTATAATTAACTTGTATACTCTATTTTTTAAAAAATACTTCGTTTAAAAGTTAAATACTATAACAAAAAATAAAAATTATTTTAAAAAATTAAAAAGAACAGGCCATAAATCGGAGGGTCGACAGGCCCGCATGACATGCCCCCACGAGCGCTCGCGGTCATGCGGGCCATGTGAACGCACCGTATAGGGCCAACGTGTATGTGGCAGGCCGCGACTCGCGCGGACCCAGCGAAACGACTCGTCCACCTGCCGGATCTACACGCGAATATTCCCGCCCCATTATCCCCTTCTCTGCTCTTCGCCTCTTCTCAATTCTCCCACGCCTCCGACCACCGCCCGTTTCCAATTCCCAACACACGCTGAGATCTCAATCTCATCACCGGCTCACCGACTCGAAGGAAACCCTAACCATTACCCTAGATTCACCATGGCGACTTCACTGGCGGCGGCGGCGGCGGGGACGGCGCTGGAGGACCTGCCGGAGGACGCGCTGCTGGCGATCCTCGCCCTCCTCGCGCCGCCCGACGCCGCCGCCGCCGCCTGCGCCTGCCGCCGCCTCGCCGCCACCGCGTCCTCACCGGCGTTCCCGCTCGCCCTCGCGCTCCGCCTCGGCCTCCCGCCCCCGCGCCCGCTCCTCCCCTCTCCCACCGCCGCGCGCCGTCTCCTCCGCTCCCTCCACCGCCTCCGTCGCCTCCTCGGCCTCTGGCGCCGCCTCTCCTCCTCCCGACCCGCCTCCTCCCCCGGCTCCCCCTCCCTCGCCGCGTTCGAGTGGGCCCCGCGCGCCGCGTTCGAGTGTGCCAATCTGACCTTAAAAGAAATATGCTCAGCTTTGCTCACATTGTTCGATCAATTTGGAACCTCAACAATTAATGCATGCATGCACACACATACATGTACATATACACTGTTCAGCTGCATGCAAATCACCCCAATGCCAAACACACTTGAGGCCATCAAATCCGGTTGGACAGATGGGAGCCATCAAGCAAGTCAAGCAGATGGGCCACCCTAGCACTTGCCATACACCTGATGACCAGATGCCCCCTCACCATATCATTACGGGCCAGCATGTGCCCTACTCTAGCTTATCCCTTTAACAATTTCGTCTTAGATAGCAGGAGCTTATGCCACCGTCGTCTTCCTCCGTTCCAGCCGAAAACCAATGCCTCTATTGTCATTCTTGCTCCAGGAAACACCTCTTCAATTCCTTTACACCCGACCATCTTCTCACCTCCCTCTACCTTCGTCAATCCTCTACTCACCTCCATCCTCATTTTCTACTCTAGTAAGCTCTCATTCATCCCAGGTCGCCGCCGCCGACCTTGTCGCACCGCCTTGAGTCACCGCCGCTAGCCCGCCTCAACTCACCTCCATCCTCATTTTCTACTCTAGTGAGCTCCCCTCACTCCCCTCATACTCATACATGATACGGGGATGCCCTCACGCAAGTTCAGATTTCAGCAGGTGTGAATAAATACCAAGAGCAGTCCTTAATGTAATGTCGAAATCTAGCCTGAAAGATGAAAGAAAACTTTTAAGGGAAGCTCAATATTAACAGTGCTTTTTTTCAGCGATGCAAACGTGCTGACTTCCAACTAGAAACTCTCCCAGTGTTGATTCTGGATCAACCTCCTTGTGGGTCAATTCGGACAGCTAGGAACAACAGATCAATTTGGTTTGGCTAACTAGTGCTGCAATCTGTGGCGCAAGCTGTAACGCCCCCGTTTTTGGGAACATGAGCGTCGTACATCCCGCAACAGCCCAGGTGTCCTGTTACGGACAGAGGTAGCATCGAGCCTGCTTACGAATATTTAAAAGGGGTTAGTTTGACAAAGATAAGACCTAACGGTCAGTTTTAGCATTTTTATGGGCGTCCAAGCCCGAATGGTAACTTACAATCAGAAGAACCGAAGAACACACCCACAGGGACGCCTGGGTGCGGTCGCAACCCTAACACGGACACTTGAACTGCAGTTGCTTCTTCTGGTATCTGGGTGGGGTAACATAGCAAGTTTGAGTACAATCAACCGTACTCAGCAAGTCACAATGGAAAATCCCAATTTACTACATGCACGGAATTCCAAAGGAAGGTAGTATACTGGTTTATTAATTTATGTGGATGCAGTTTTATTTCGTAAACAGTTTTGGGGAAAAATTCAAAAGTTGACAACTACTCCTTAAGATTAGGGGGGGTTTTCACGAAAAGTTAATTAACCAACAAGTCCGGTTAAAACACTTGCAAAAACTGCTTAAGCTTCGCAACTGGAAGCACCCAAATGACACAACTCCATTAACCGGGAGCACGGCGTATTCGAATACCATATAATTGACTCTGCAGAGTTGCCCAACTTTACCCACACGCAACCTTAACCCTCATGACTGAGTTAAGGAACCGGGTCGTTTCGCTGCTCAACTCTTGGCCCTGGGTCCGCAACCCACACTGACTCTCAAGTCGCACTCTGCCGGAGTTGAGCAGGTACTAAACCAGGGTCGACAAATCAACACCTGTGGTCGAGCGGTCACTATGTCATTTGCTCAGCATAAGGGTCTAGTCCTTACATTTCCTCGAGGTCTGCAACCTCCAACTTCAGGTAAAGCGGTGGGCGAAGACCGTCTCGCGGTGTCCCACAACACCCTTACCCTACACTGCACAAACTTATGGTAAAGCGGTGGGCGCAGACCGCCTCGTGGTTTCCCACACACCCTTACCCTAAACTGCTCATGCCAGTACAACCACTTTAGGGTATGGTGCCCCATACCACCCTACCCTAAACTGCATTTACCAGTACAACCAACCTAGGGTACGGTGTCCCATACCACCCTACCCTAGCTGGGGTTTTCCAAATCTACTGGCCCACGGCCACAACCTTAATAGTGTAAAACTTTGCATAAAATGTAAATAGTCTACGGTTATTTATAACATTGTTTAATTATATCTAGGGCTATCAAAGGCATGATAGCAACTTAACAGGGCAATTGTCGGTGGTAGGAAATATCTAGATATCATGTCATTCTAAACATTTTATTTTACACAAACTAACATTTCATAACTAACAATAATGCAAATACCATAAATACATAATTTAAATGGCATGGGATTTCAACATGATCAAAATTTGTAACTTGCCGTTAATCTGGACAATCTCCGCAATCTCGAACGAAGAAACACCGGGATCCTGTGCTTGCACTGACACTTCCGGAATCCCCGACACTAGCGCAAAAACACAAGAAAAAAAAGAAACAAATCAACAGCAAACAAAAGAAAGCATTTTATTTAGAAAAGAGAAGCTTTAAAACTCAAAAAGGAATTTTCATAATTTTTCTGGGATGAATCTGGAGGAATGGAAGCCAAAAATGGGTTAAGGATATTAAACTGAGCAAGAGGGTATATTTTGGTGATTTTTGGGATTTTCTGGAATTTTCTAGGATTTGTTTGGATTTTCTGGTTTTTGGAAATTGACAAATGGGGAGGGGAAATCGGGGAACAGTGCCGGGCCGGCCTTTGCTACAGTGCGGCCCGGCCCGACCTTCGCGCGGGAGCGCACGCGTGCGCGGGCTGCGGTGAAAGGAACGGCCAACGGGCCGTTGGGCCTCGGCCCAGCTATGCGCGGGTGCGGGTGCGGGTGGGGGCGCACTCGCGCGGGGCTTTGGCCCAGAGGGGGAAACGGCCGGGGCCGCGGCCGTCCGATCGCGAGGGGGCGCACGAGATGCAGCCACATCGCCAGTCCCTCCCACTCTCCCTCGCGAATAACCTCCTCCTTCGGCCTTCCCTGGCGGCGGCAAACGGAGCGCACCCGCCCCGGGCGACACCGGTCTAGGGAGGAGAGCGGAGGAGGGGGGTCTCCATGGCCGGGCTGGTGCTGGGGAGTTCAGGGGGGAAGAGGAGCTCCACTTCGTTCTCGGAAGAACAAGAAGGGGGAGGGTCCGGGAGGAGGGGCGGCGACGGGAAGGGCGGCACGATGACAGGTCAGTAGGCACTAGCTCTACTCAAATTGAGTTGGGGGTTTGGTTGGTGGTGCTATGGTGAGGCTTTAGCCGAAAGCAATTCGATTTTGATCGGAGGGATAGGGAGATCGGTGGGGGAGCTCACCGGGACTAGAGGGAGGTGGTGGCGGAGTTAGGGAGGGAGGGAACCCAATTGCTTGCTCGGGGAGGGAGGGGGAAGTAGCAGGAGGTTACTTGCTAAAGGAATTGGCTTTTAAATAGCCAGAGGAAGCGGGGGAGCTTGCGGGGCCGCTGGTGCTCGATGGAAAGGAGCGAGAAGTCAACGCCAAGGAGCGGGGCGGCTGAGCCAGTGGTTGAGCGCTGTCTGAAGGGGATTGGTGGGGAGGGGACGACTCGGGGATGGGGCGTCGCACGGCCGGACAAAGCGGGGCGCCGCAAAAAGGGAGCGCGAGTGTCCGATGGGCATGAGGGGGAGGCAAAGGCGATTGGGAGAGGAGACGCGGGAGTGGGGTCCTGGAGCTGGCAGCTGTTGACGCGCGGGAGTGATGGGGATGCTACGACACCGCGAATCCCGGGCAAGTGGGCGCACGGCGGCATGGGCGGCCTGAAGGGCGAGGTGACTGCGCCGGGGGGGGGGGGGAGGGAGACGGCTTTCAGGCGGGCGCTAAAGGGAGAAGGGAGGCGGGAGCCAAAGGGGAGATTAGGGGAGGGTTTAGGAGGGGGATTAGGAGAAGCAAACAAAAAAAAATCAACAACACTCAAATTTAGGTTTAAATTTCAGGTTGTTTCACAAGCTTTCAGAATTCCGCATCCATCCGAGAGACAAAAATCATGGCGAAGAAGTTGTATTCGGTTTCTTTTCCTCCCAACAGAATTCGAAACAGCAAGATACGGCCAAGTAACAAGATAGCTGTTCGGTTGGACACACAGGTAAACTTGGTTTTCGATCTGCGCGTGTAATTCGGTTCTACTGCCAGCACGTCTGTTGATCAGATGGAACGAGGAAACTTGGATTCCAACTCAAGCATGCGGGCTTCGGTTTGACACAGCACCAACTCGAAGAAGACTTTCGACCAGCAATCAAGAGTTCTATCTAGTCGCGTGCCAATGGTTCTCTGTCTGTTGGGTAAACGGGTATGAGCATAGGTGAGCTTCACTCGTACTCGTCTCGCCTATTTACCCGCAACATACAGCGACATGTGGGCCAACAATCAACACTACCACTAAAACCTAGTAGAGTTATTAGTTCATTAATTGATATACTTTTAGTTGAGTAGGCCTCCCTTCATGAGGTTACATACTTTTAGTTGACAGTTGAGGATGAATTTGCATTTCATTAGTTGACAGTTGATGTGTGATTGTGAATATATGATGCATTGTTCACGGGTACACAGGTATGGGTGGTTCTTCACCTGTTGTTCTTCGCGGGCATGACCATGAGGGTAAATTGGGGTCACAGGCATGGGTATAAGCGAGCACTACCCGTGTCTGTTGTGCCCAATTGCCATCCCTAGTGTCAACTGTGTTCTGATACCAAGATGATACGGGGATGCCCTAATGCAAGTTCAAATTTCAGCAAATGTGAATTAATACCAAGAGCAAACCTTAATGTAATGTCAAAAGCTAGTCTCAAAAGCTAGTCTCACATAACTAGAAGTCTTGAAGGAGCATCGGTTCGAGAAAGATCAATACCAATATTATCGAAACATTGAGCAGAGACAATTCATCACTTTGATCATATTGTATCTACCTTTTGTAATGCAAAGTATATTGTTTTAAGTTATCAAATACATGTTTTACTTTGACTAAAATTATATTATCATTAGTTCTTAGTTAAAACCATATTATTACTTTGTTTACCACCACCCATTCCTTGACTTTGAATATAGTCCCTTGTCATCCTGGAATTAATGATATACATACTAGTTGATAAGTCTGCATCTAAATGCCATGCTTAGCTTTGCTTAGATACATTAGCATGCGGGTATTAAATTACCATGATATTATTTCAAATATCAAAACTTAGTTTTGGACAGCCATTGGATGGAAATAACTGATATTTTGAAACTTATAAAGGATTTTCAAAACAAAACTCAAAAACTGTTTTAGACTTGGATGGAGGGTATGTATGATTAGTGAGGATATAGCATGAGATCTTGGTATGCGATGGACCCGTCCCAAGCCAATTAAGTTTCGAATCATCTAATGACCTCTCGGGTAAAATAATGCAACCACAAGCTATAATGGGTGTCGCTTGGCTAATTAATCTGTATAGCCTTAGCATTGGTTACACAAACAGGTGGAATATGAAACTGTGTCGGAGTGAGACCTTTGTCCATATGACACAAGAGGGGGCTTTCAATTCAGGTGGATGGAACCCTTGATGGTGAAAACCTTAGCAGGTGTAACTACATTTAGGTGATGCATTGTAAAAGCCTTGTGACGGTTTTCTTGATCTATATGCCTAAGGAAGCATGTGTAACATGACAAGTTGAATATCTTTTATAGGTAAAGTGTACAACTTCTACAGAGTGAAAATTGTTTAAATAGCCATGCCCACAATCAAGGGCAGGTATGGGAACTTGCTTGATATAGTCTCTATTTTATAAAAGTTATTTGTGGGTGGGATAAAAATGATGGGTAGATAAAACCTTGGTTTTTATCCTTGGTGGAGAGAACCTTAAAACTCTTATAGCATATGATGGATATGACCATTTTCTACTCGTGGATGGATAGAACCTTCGAGAACTATTCTCTGCTAACAGGTGGATGGAATGTTCGCTAGTATTATACAAAACTAGTCAATTTCATTATATCTAGTTTAGTTAAAATGTTAGGTCCTTGGTTTTCTACATATTCCATTTCAAATGTGGCCTTTTTGTAAATAAAATAATATCAAGCCTCTCTTTGTTCAGCCTTGCGTATGTTATAATTGTATTTTATGTGATGACTTGTTGAGTACTTTCGTACTCATATTTGCTCAATTACCATCATTCGGTAAGATGAGAAGAAAAAGGCTCTACTGGATCTTATTGGTGTCTAAAGGGACTAGAAGTCAAAGAGGTCAAGAACTAGATCACGATCCTCAATGGATTGCCTATGGGTATATTCTGAATGTCTCACCTGTTGTGTTTTTTTCCGTCTACGTTGCAGTTGCTCTTAGTGTTTGGCATGATCAACTTGTGTGTAAGTCAAACGATCATATAGTCTATTTTCATACTATTTAATATTATCTAATAGTTTTTTTTAAAAAAAATGTGTTTGATATACAATGATATAACTATATATATTAGCTATTGATGTAAGGACTAGTGTTGATTTATATGTAGGGTTCTGGAATATAAGGGTCTGTTTTTTTTTTGCTGCGGTTTATGAATTTTGGTTGAAAATTTTGAATTTTAGTTGTTTGTGATAGAGGTTACGGAGAGATAGATACTCGCTTGCGATTTTAGATGGTACAAATATTGGGTTTTTAACGTGTACTATAATTAACTTGTATACTCTATTTTAAAAAATATTTTATTTAAAAGTTAAATACTATAATAAAAAATAAAAATTATTTTAAAAAGTTAAAAAGAACAGGCCATAAATCGGAGGGTCGACATGCCCCCACGAACGGTCGCGGTCATGCGGGCCATGTGAAGCGCACCGTATAGGGCCAACGTGTATGTGGCAGGCCGCGACTCGCGCGGACCCAGCGAAACGACTCGTCCACCTGCCGGATCTACACGCGAATATTCCCGCCCCATTATCCCCTTCTCTGCTCTTCGCCTCTTCTCAATTCTCCCACGCCTCCGACCACCGCCCGTTTCCAATTCCCAACACACGCTGATATCTAATCTCATCACCGGCTCACCGACTCGAAGGAAACCCTAACCATTACCCTAGATTCACCATGGCGACTTCACTGGCGGCGGCGGCGGCGGGGACGGCGCTGGAGGACCTGCCGGAGGACGCGCTGCTGGCGATCCTCGCCCTCCTCGCGCCGCCCGACGCCGCCGCCGCCGCCTGCGCCTGCCGCCGCCTCGCCGCCACCGCGTCCTCACCGGCGTTCCCGCTCGCCCTCGCGCTCCGCCTCGGCCTCCCGCCCCCGCGCCCGCTCCTCCCCTCTCCCACCGCCGCGCGCCGTCTCCTCCGCTCCCTCCACCGCCTCCGTCGCCTCCTCGGCCTCTGGCGCCGCCTCTCCTCCTCCCGACCCGCCTCCTCCCCCGGCTCCCCCTCCCTCGCCGCGTTCGAGTGGGCCCCGCGCGCCACGCTCGCCGCCTCCCTCCTCACCCCCTCCCCCGCCCACGGACTCGCCGTCTCCAAGTCCCCTTTCATGACCCTCTCCATTGCGGAGTCCGGTGACACGGTGGCGGCGCTCGGGGACGTGCCGGTTTGCGTCAATTTCGTCGGGGACAACCACATTGTGGTGGAGGCGGCGGCGGCGTCGGGGGAAGACGAGGAGGAGGGGATGGATGGGGGATCGCCGCCGGAGGAGATGTACATGCATTTCGCCAACCGGAGGAGCCCTGGGGCGGGGAGGAGGAGGAGGGAGAGGCAGGGGAGGAGGAGAGGGGGCCGAATGGAGGTCGAGCACTTTGTGAGGATCGCGGACACCGAGCCGACTGAGGTGCGGCCGCTGCAGGGCCTCTGGAAGGTGTTTCCTTTGCACACAAAGCTTGCTTCTTTGTTGTTGCATAGCGACCGAGCACTAGTGTGGAACATAGGTTTCTTCATGTGTGATGACTGTTACTTTTCGAGAATATATAATTTGAAATGTTTTTCATGCATTACGAGCAGAGCAGTTTGATTGTTATATTGCAATCGCATGCTCAGGTGATCATAGCCATTATTTGGGCTTGAAGACGAGATTTATTTTGGATGAAATAACATGGCAGCTTGATGGGTCAGAGATTGGTACTGAAAACTGGATGTATTAGTTAGTGTTTAAATCGCTGGTGATTGGCTGCTACAATCAAATTGCATGCCCAATTGCGCATGGCACAGTTTCATGGAGTTTGAGATGTTCTCTCAGGTTAAACTGTTGCACATACATGTTCGCCCCAGTGTGTTTACCACTGCTTACCACGCACTTGCTTGACATGTTTGAAGTTGTATGCTTGCTATGGTGGACTACACCTAGGATTGTCAGAGGTGGACGTTTGGAGTTGTTGCCGTTAAAGAGAGCATGAGGCTATTTTTTTAGAGTTAAACTACTGGAGTACTGGTAATGTTCTAGCTTTGACTTGTTAATTGTTAGGCTACACTTATCTGCTCAAACAATCATGGCCATTTTAAGATCGTCTTGGGTTGTGGAGAAAATTTGCTTACTAGTGATCCTATAGACTTTGAACTATTATTAGAATAGCTAGTCCTTGTCTCAGATAGTGCTAGACAAATGGCAAGTGCACTACTGAGAGGTGGTTTTACCTTTTCCTTGCCAGCATGCCAAGCTGTGTCTTTCATGGTTTGCTGTTGTATATTGCCTTGTGCAACTTCGTGCTCACAGCATTATGACTACTGTCAATGAAGGTAGAGCTGTGAATAGGAATGTCTTATGCATACTGTGATTCAACCTGAATTGATGTCAGCAGTAAGCATCTCTGTCCAATCATGATGTGCAAATGCATACCGAGAAAACCCTAGGGATTGGAGATGGTAGTTTCACTGGATTTTATTATAGTTCAAAAGCTTGAAGAAGTTCCATCTAGTGCTGCCAAAACGATTCTTGATACAAAGACCATCTCATGACCAGTTCCAGTTCCTAGCCCTTGCTGGATGTGTAGGATTTATCCGAAAATCCCAAATAAAGATTGCTGGGTTTGTTTCGTTAATGGAAGGTGGCAATGGCAAGTTCAACTTTTCTGATGTTTATTCTATTATCAACCAATGATTTTAATGAAAAACCATTGTGAAGACTGCATGGAATTGGTGGTGCCAGTAACTGCATATTATGGGGGTGAATGTTAGTTGCGATTTACGTAATGGTGATCTGCAGTGTGAGATTTGACAACTGGTTGCAGTTACTGTCGGTTTGTTCAACTTTTTGCATCCTCTTTTGGTTCTGACTTGGATCTTGTTTCTGGCTACAAAATTGAAGATGGCCTTCTCCTACTGTTTTAGAGGCTTTGGAAAGTATGGGTTAGTAGGTTATTTCCTGCAGCTATGTAGCAGTTGCTACTTGCTAGAATGTGAGATCTCAGCAAGGTTGTATTTCTCTGAACACTATTCATTTTTGCTTGATTCTCTCTATCTCATTGTCTTATGTGTAGCCCTCTAGCTCACAAATGATGGAGTTCCACAATTGTGATTTGCTGTTTTTAATCTTCGTTATTGGTTTGGTTTTCTCTACAAGCAACTGTGTTCCATCTTAGCATATCTATTTTCTAGAATGTTGTTTATTACTATTCAGAATTTCAGATATTGTCATCGTCTTAAAACATTTTATCCAATTAGAGGGTTATTATAACATGGATGTATGATTTATATCATCAGTTGATTTCTCAAATCACCTGTTTTAATTTATAAAAATAGATCTTGTGCCATTCACCCAAAATGATGTTGACCTTTATTTTTCCCAAACAGGGTATATGCGAGAATAGGACTCTGGAATTTTATCTTGTCACCTATGATGACATTGGTGGAGTAACTTGTCGACGAGTTAGTGAGACAAGGGGCCGAAACTCTGGCTACTCCCCTGTCTTTTGGACTACAAATACTACATTTCTTGAACCACCATTCTCTGAACAGGAGCTGGATCATTATAGTGGCCGTGAGCATATCCGAGGTGTAGCTTCCGGCCACACAGGGATTGAGAACAGGGCAGTCTCTCGGATATTGTACATCAATTCCAGTTATGATGTGGTTGATCCTCATCTGTTAGCTCCCTTAGATGATATGAGGAATGTGGAGGGAAGGATTTGGCTGTATGAGGATGGAACTTTTGGTTTTGGATTCACTGGAAGTAATTCAATAATAGACCTTAGGCATGTCTCCTCGGATGGTTGTATTCTTGATACTTCATACTAAATCTGGGTCTTCCTAGCATGTAATTGTTTCTAGGAAACCCTTTGTACAGTTTTGTTTGGAAAAAAAAATCCATAGTTGGCGTGAGGCATGTTGCCTCCGATTGTTGTACTCTTGATGACAATTCAGTACATGTGGGTTCCTCTGGCATGCACTTGTTGCTGGAATAACCATGTATCCTGATACTGCACTAAATGGTGGTCCCTTCTGGCATGTACTTGTTGCTAGAATACCCTTGTACATTATTATTACTAAATTGAATTCCCAATAAATTGGAGTTGTTACTTCTTTCGTAGGGGCTTTTTATGTCCTTTTTTTAGATCACTGTGTGTCCTTGTTGCCAACTTTACAATGTAATAACTAAGGGCACTCTTGTATAACTTTCCAACTTGTTTTTTTTTCTCGAACACGCAGGAGAACTGCGTATTATTATATTAAGAAGGGAAAGAAACCAACAGGAAATCTTACAGACCCAAAACGAAAAAAACCACGCGCACAGCACACCTGCTCTAGGAAGTTAGCCTATGGTACAAAAACAAGATCGATCTCGACCAGAGGGAAAGGTTAATGCTGTCTTCCCTTTTTGTTATGCTATTTAAGAATTTGGCCTTTTTTTAAACAAAATTTATTGCTAATCTGCTCATTTGAGTGCTTGTACATCACATTAGATGAGCAAATTATGACCATTGTGCACTGCCTGTAGTGATTACTGCTTCCCTGTAAGAATGGTACTGCTAACCTGCAATACTGCCAGCCGAAATTATAAACTTGTCTGGCAACTTCAGACTTTAAAGTTTAAACAACTGTAGGAAAACATACAGCTAAGAACAGGTCAAGTCCATACAGATTCTATTGTTTGGCTGCACGAACCACAATAATACAAATAAAGAGAAGAACTTCTCCGTTTTTCTGTTTTTATATTCCTGCCTTTCTCTTTTCTTACAAGTAGGCATAAAAAGATTCATAGTTGGTCTAAGATCTTTGGAATTGCTGATTATTTTAGTACGTCCTAAAATCAGTTGATTACAGGATGGTGTTATGGTACGTTAAGCAATTATTTATGTTAAAATACATGTCCTCTTCATATAAAATGTTACATTAGCTTCCATGTAATGCTGCACCTACATTTTACTACATATATTTTATTGGACTAATATTTTGTAGTAATATATGTTGCAATGTTTTCCTAGAAGTACTGCATCATTCATTCATTTTGTTCATTCTTAGTTATGATTGTCCCAGAGCACACTTCATTTTGGTACTGCCTATGGCTAATTCCTTACTTTTTTTCATTATTCTCCCTTTATGTGTTTACTGACATGTGTGGTCCAATTAAGACTGACGTGTGTGGTCCAATTAAGAGCTCTTACATTAAATCTCTACTGTACTCTGCTGTCCTCTTTGCAAGAAAGCAAATGAAAATGGTCGACGGGTAGGAAATTGTCATGTTAGTTGGTCAAAGGACAGCTAGTGAGGGTGTCAGGATATTCAGGCTGGGTGCCTGGGAATCCCAGTAGCTGGGCAGTGACTGTCATGATTGACGCTCACTTAGAAAATGTTGTTTTGATCCTGCCATACTTTTTTCTTGTGAGAGGCTGATCCTAGTGTCGTTCAGGCTGGCATCAGATTCTGGGGGAGCAAATAGCTTGGAACTAATTATAGAGTGTTGAACAAAGCAGGCCCTTGTTTGATTACTGATGTGAACTCACTTTGCGCATCCATTGTTCATGGTTTACCTCTTGCCCTGTTGGAACGTCAAAAATGAAATAAATAAGAGGAATGATTCTACTGTACCCCATTGAATTCTTTGTGACGAATGCATTTGTTATATCACTAGAAATGATAGCAATATGATAGTTATGACAATTTTGAAATCCTTCTTCAGTTAATCAAACAAAAAGGAAATACTTCTTGAGTACTGTATCTGATATTCATGACTGTCCAACACTCTGAATTGTCATAATGGATTTGTTGATTTACTCCACACCAGCTAGAAAGCTTTATGCTACCTTCATTGCTTAAAATTGTATCCACTTTTACAGCTTGTTGTATGGTCTATTTCAGTACTGATTAATTAATTTGGTTCAGCTATGTACCATTTCTTTTTGAGATTCCAGCTAATTGATGTTTTTCCCCTATTGAAAGCTTGGAGTGTTCAAAATGTACATGTAAAAAAATGATGAATATCAAGAACCTACAGTTCTCCTCTCTACTTTTGTGGGGGGGGGGGGGGGGTAGCGGCAATGGGGTGATCAATGCACTTTTCTGGCTTGTATATGCACACATGTTGCGAGTATAATGGTTGAATGGTTCAAACCAGGTAGAGATATCTCAACTCAAATATAAGAAGGTTTACATGCAGATACAAGACAATAGCATCATTGTTCTCTGAATGCACATGACCTTCATCGGAAAAAAAATGAAAAAGAACCGTGCCACGGAAAGATATAGTGCTCTGGTCTGGAGCAAATGCAAGAAGACGCATTATTTATATCTGGAAATGCTCAAGGATTAATAATCTGATTCTTCATCCTCCACTGACCCAGCCGATTGTGATGTCTTCTCGTGATCGTTCTCGAGTTGACTGAAATTTCCCTTCTCTTTGATCAGCTGAATATGATGGTGCTTGCAGTAGAGCTTCCCCTCATGCGCGATGTAATTCGATGGGCTGATGGTGCATCCTCCATGGCAGCACTTGAAGCAGCTCTTGTGGTACATAGTGTTATTGACAGTAACCTGCAGAATTGGTGGGTGCATCGCAGTCAGAACACTGCTATTCATGCAAACTCAGAGGTACGATATGTCTGTGTCGCCTTTTCTTATCTTTAAGCAAAAAGATCAATAATTGAGTGTCCAACTTGGAAATGCCTTCATAAATATAGATTCAGCTACAGGTTGTCAACTAAAGGAAACTCCTGAAAAATAATTGAGATGGTTAGTTAGAATATAAAATAGTACCCTCTCAATTGGATAGACTGTCTTGTTGCATCCAACACATTTCTCTCTGGTGCCAGCAAATGCGCTTGAAACTTTAATGGCGTTCTGCCAAGGATACAGTCATGATTAGCATCACCAAATTCGGTAGTTGAAAAAGAACAAAAGATGAACAATGCAGACTAGATGATATGGAACCGTACAATCCCGACTGTAGGGGCACCAAAATTTTGTCAATACTCTTCTTATCATTTATGCCAAATGTCACTTTTTATTGGACTAAGTTCCCGGTCTGTTCAGATCCATGTGTCACATTTCAGGTTTTGAGTGACCAGTGTGTGTATCGGTATTCTGAATAGGTTCCCTTCCTATTCAGATCCATGCATTTCACTTCAGATTTTAAGGGGTTGCTTATGCATCTATCTCTATGCGATCAATGTGTACAAGTATTTCTGTGCAACTAGTGGATTGGCAAAAAAAAAAAATGCAAAGTTGCATGTACTCGAAATGAATCTATTCTGTGCAACATGAATTCTTTTTCTAACATGCTGCATACCTCATTCTCAACATTTTTTTCTGGCTTGACAACCTTCGGAGTTCCTGAAGCATTGCAGGTGAGGGCATGCCAGTCAGGTTCAAGATTCAGAACCAGTAAATCTCTATATTGCAAAGGAATTGAGGAAATGAGTCGACGATACCTTCGAAGCTCTTGTCCAAACTTCCAGTCCTCTTGAACAGCTGATCAAAGTGAGGCCTGCAGTATAGCACTCCTTCGAACGAGTTGTAATTTGCAAGCTGCGGCAGAAACATCATCATACATACTGGTAAGTTTCTCTACCTTGCATCACTTCACTTCTGCCGGCAATTACGATTCTTAGATTCTCCCTAAAATATCCTTTCTCCTCAATAAAAATGCTATGATTCTTAGAGAAGTTCAAGGACAAGTTTTTGCTGAGTTTTAGAATGGCACTGGAGTTCAAGAACTCCCTTTCCAAATCCCAGTCAATAGCAATATGGGAAGGGTGGTAAGACCGTAAGAGGTGTACCTTGAGGGTGCCCTTGCAATGGTGGCACCTGAAGCAGGCCTTGTGGTAGACCCGGTTGTCAGCGGTGAGCTTGTCGACCAGGTACACCGTCTTGTCGCAGGCCATGCACTTGGTCGTCGTCCCCTGGAAGGAAGTCGCCATTGCCTCCTCCCTCTCCACAACCAAACGCTGCTAGAGAGAACGCTTCAACACTAGCTCCCAAGCCCTGAGCTGCCGATGGTTATATGGGCAATGGCGTGGTTTGTGCTGGCCTGCAGGTATTGATCCTGCGAGGAGGAGGACAAGGCAGGCCAGCTTGGGAGACAGGGAATATTGGGGATGGCAGATTGTCCTGCTAGGAGGAGATGAAATGGAGGAGAGAGTGGGAAGAGGGTACCGGGGTGGGGGGCCGGTCTGACATGAATGGGGGAAAAGGGGGAGGAGGAGGAAAGGGTGGTGGTGGTTGTGGAAATTTGCGGAGGGGCTAAGCAAAATCCAGCACAAATGCTGCAGCGCAGTGCAGGACTACCATGATGGGTGGTGACTGATGATGACATGGCCAGGCAGGGAGGGAGAAAAATCAGAAAAATACTCAAAACAGTTAGTGACAATCATTAGAGAGAGAGAGAGAGCTATTAGAGAGAGGGGGGGGGGGGGTGAGAGAGCTATTGGAACATGCTGCCACACCATGTGCCCAGAACCAGAGCGGAATGTGCCTCCACTCTCCAGACTATATTCGCAAGCCTTGGTTGCTTCTAGTGAAAGTGAAAAAAAAGTCATTTTGGCGATTTCTTTTAGGTTGCTTCCAATGAAAGTACACCAAAAAAAAAGAAGCCAAATGGCCTTTTTCTTTTGTATAAACATTTGATTCCTTTCAACAGTATATTTCCTGTTCATACTTATTCCATACTATACTACTAGATCTCTGTGTATGAATGAACCGACCTGACATGTTTATTGGTTGGCACAGATTATAAGTTTGCCAGAAAATTGAATCGCACAACCGATATATCAAAGCTAGCATGTACATTTCACCTGGCAATTCTTTGTGAAATTTAACATAGACGGCGAAGTTTGCCGTGTAAAGATTGTGCAAAAAGTACATCTAAGGCCTCGATCAGTTTGGAGACAAAAATACTGTTCAGCGATTAAAACACTGTAGCACTTTTATCACGTAGTAAAATTTTTTTGTTTTTTGGTTTTTTTGCGATCCGTTTTTTTCTCATATTCCTTTGCATTGTCCGCACTAGACTAACGAGCCGTTTTTATTTTTACATTTTTTAAAATTTAATTATGCCTAATATGCAACTCAGCTACAGTGTTTTTTCAACTAGCTACAGTATTTTTTCAGCAAAAACCAAAAACCATCGTTATTCCGATCACCCCCTAAAAGTTACAGCTTTATTTTATTCATTTTGCATTCCATTTCCTCTTTTTCTATCGTTACGTGAGTTATTCTTGTAATTTCACATCTGTCACTCCGTGTCGCTAGTTTCCGTAGGATGCTGGCAAGTGGCAGGGAAAACAGATGTCCGGGGCCGGGAGAGGAAATTCACTGATCTCCAGATTTTGACCCTTGATGTCAAACAGAATTAGCTCTTTGTTACTGCTAGTTGATCCTGGTATTTCTGGCATGGCCATCAGGCATCGAGTGCAATGCTCAACAGATCCAGAAGACAATGCCACCGCAACAGATATGAGAGGTAGACCTGCATCAACTATTTGTCAGATTCTCTTGTTAGCTGTTACAACCTTCATCCTTACTCATTAGCCATGATATATGAATTCATTCATCTAAGCTATCACAATAAGATATTAAGATATTGCATGTTGGGTGGCATGTAGATCTCTTTGTGGGGGCCAACTCAATTTCATTTAGTCTTCTGTTTTCATGTAGATCGTGCCACGCATGAGATGATGATGATTTGATGGGTGTGTTAGAGAGAGAGAGGGTGACATGTTGTGTGTATTGTTGCGGTCGGTGGAGCATTATGTGTGCTAAAAATGCAGCTTTGGTGTGTGTTATTTGTTGTTATTATGTGTATTAGGCTCAAATTCAGTAGGAAGTATGTTGATTTGGATAAAAGTGAATATTTTTTACTGAATAACTATTTTATCAGCAATATTTTATAAATAATCCCGCCCTAGCTTGTTTCCAAAAATGACACATCCTTGCTTGCTTGGTGGCGTTGCAAACTCATGAACCTTGCCATGCCATGGGTATGTCCAAAACTTATTTTCAGAAAAGCTCTTTTGGCCGCCATGTTCTATTTTGGCCGCCATGCCATAAAAGTTCTATTTTATCGGTCTTAAGAGAAAGATTGGAAGACCAAATTATAGATTAAATATTGTATTATTAAGAGGGGTTATGGGTAGTAACTTGATAGCATATTCTTGTGCCATTTGGATCAATTTAGGATTATGCATGCATTTAAAACTAAAATTGAAAGCCAATTGTGTATTGACAGAAAAATCGGTAGTACCGATATGTAACTAGCTATACTAGTGCGGTATGACCGAGATGTTAATGTGATACTACTGGAACTCAAAAGTACTGACGTGTAGTTGGCAATACCTTTTCTTCTAGATAGCACCCTTTGAAAAACTTAGTTTCTCTGAAAATTAGTAGTACCAAAATTTAAACGGTGGAACTACCGCTTAGCGGTATGATCATGCCATTTGAGCAGTACTATCGGAGCTCGAAAGCTCCAAAAATCGAGCGGTGCGTTTTTTTCAGAGAGGACTAATTTTTGGTCCTCAGGGCAAACGGAAGTATCGTTCCAGAAATCGAAAGTACTAAAGATCGGATCTACCACTATTTTAATGGTGGTAGTACCGCGCTGACTTTCAACGACTAGTCCTGACGCTCTGATATAGCCGTTACTGTTGCTACAGTACAGGTGCGGTTGTACTGCAATTTATACAGTGGTACTACCGATCGTCCTGATTTTTCAGAAATGTTTTATGGAACAGCTATATTTGGTTGGTGGGGGGTATAAATACTCCCCCACCAGCTCAAGCACAAGGCTGGAAACTTTATTTAACATCCTTGAGCAATAAAGCACTCTCCCACACCTCAATTTCATACTTTATATTCATTTGAGGTAGTTGAGCCAAATTAAGTACATTCCAATTCTAGATTGATCCATTGGCACTTGATCGCCATTAAGCGAAGTGTGGTTTGTTACTTTTGATGCTTGTCGGCTAGGCGGGGAGTTGCAAGGTGACTTCTTCAAAAAAATTGTGAAGAAGCCCGACATAGTGTTGTGAAAGTTAAGAGTTAACCTGCCCAAAGCGGAAAAGAGCTATCACTAGTTGATTGAGGAGTTGAGACTTAATTCGTGAAGTCAGTCCAAGTTGTTTGGGTTTTTCTCAACGTGGATTAGTGAAGACGAGTAAGTCTTCGACACCACAGGAAAAATCTACCCTTGTCTTTTGGTTATATCTTTGGCTCTACTTTTTGCACTTATGTTTCTAACCAATTGTGATCTTTTAGATTATCATATTTATTTGTGCTAGAGATATTTTTATAGAATTTTGTGCTTGTGGTGCCTTAGCTATAGTAGAATTGTGTAGGGTTAAATTGCTTTGAAATCTTGCCTAGCTAAATTGTGGTAATTAGTTTTACAAGGTAAGAATTTATAAAATCTCTTATTCACCTTCTCTAATCGGTTATTCTTATCCTATAGAGACGCGTGGAGCTTGTGAAAGAAGCAGAGCGGCAGCGGCGGTGGAGGAGTGCTGGAGATGAAGGAGACAGAGAGGGAGCGCTTGCAGCAGTCAGCGCAGAGGAGAAGCGAGGCGGAGTAGGGCGGAACTGGGTCCTCATTGGGACGTAGAACCTGGACCAAACCTGTCACGTTAATCACGGTCGATACAGAGCGTCCTCTTCTGAATCAGAGTCTAGACTCTAAGAGGGATTATGGTGGGTTTACCCTCGTATTAAAGTAGGGAAAAAAAGAGACATGATTGAACAATACACTGTCCTTTCAGTTTCTGCACCGCAAATGGGGACTAATTAGAGGGTGATCGGAATAGCGATGGCTTTTGGCTTTTAACTGAAAAAACACTGTAGCTGGTTGAAAAAACACTGTAGCTGAGTTAGTGGATAGTGTAGTGAATAGTGAAAAAAAAACTGAAACCGAAAAAAACCGAAAGATCAGGGCCTTACACACTTCGCAATTCAACCGACCTAATTGGCAAATATCCATTTCCACCGAAAGAAAAAAGAAGAGCTTAAAAGAACAGAAACTTAATTTGGGCTTCCTGGCCCATGCGTGCTCGCCAAATGAAGCAACCGGTAGCCCAAAACCTCTCAAAACCCGTGTCCTATTCTTTTCCATTTTGTTAACCTCTCAAAAATTGTTGAGGCACCTGTATTGCTTTGATGATAACAAACATAAACCGCGCACACCTCCGTTTCAAGTGTTGTTGCGGGTTATTTTGTAATCGTGTATCCTTGAATTTGTTTGGTTTTTGTAGTAAATGGTGCTGATCCGCGTTGACCAGTATGTCAGTGTAACACCCCGCGTGTTCGGTTAAGTGGCGAATTACGACGTTAAGTATAATTAATTACGTAAGTAATGATTTAAAATACAGAAAATTTAAACTTTTATACGTATCCATCTAATCTGAAACCGGTGCGTGATAAATAATTACAATGCTCTCACAACTTCATCGACGATGATGAAAACAATTTGTAAATACTAGAGTGGGAAACAAAATTTAATTGTGCGGCAAGAGAAAGCATTTAACTCAAATAGAATACATATCAGCCCGTAGTACAATTAATTACAAACCTTATGCAGTAAATCTATTAAATTATAAAAAAGAGAGGGATTAGGAGAGAGAGAAAAAGAGAGGAAGAAAAGAAAAAAAAGAAAAAAATAGGAAAGGAAAGGAAAAGATAACGCGCACTGATTGGACAAGATTTTCTTCGCGAATATATAACCTTGCACATTCCGTAATATGCTAAATTACTTAATAAAATTTTACTAAATATATTAAATTATAAAACATCACTAACCAGTAATTATAATCATTAAAAATAAATTAAGTGTAGCCAGCGGATTAAAAATTTACATGTACCAATTAAATTTGTATTTCGCCATTTAAAATCACCCTGTTACCTATTTAAATATCTAGCTAATATTTGTTAGTTGTATTAATTTACAAAACTCCATTAGTAAATACATATGATTATTAAAATCGAATTAGTGATGCCAGTAGATCAAAACTTATACGCATGCATAGTATAATTCGTGTACCTTCATCTTGATCATTTCGATGTGGTTTTAAATACCTAGGTATTTTGGTTATGTCCATTTAAATTGTAGAAAATTATTAATTTATTCATAATGATTAGAATAAATTAAGTGTCAACAATGGATTAAAATGCAGTACGTACCAATTAAATTAATTTAATGTCATTTAAATTATTCTATTTTGTAATCAAATACCTAATTAACCTTGTTAGTCGTATTAAATTGCAAAACTTCTCTAGTAAATATTCATGGCTATTATCAATAAATTAAGTGATGTCCATAGGCTAAAACTTGTATGCGTATGAATTAAATTATCAGCATATCGTTTAGATTGCCTTGTTGTACATTTAAATACCCAGTTAATTTTGTTAATTGCTTATAAATTGCAGAAACCCATTGATAAGTATTCTTAATTATTAAAATAATTAATAGCCATCAGAAGATTTAAGACTGTTCGTGATGATTAAAATAATACATGTCGTTTAAAATTGTACGTGGTGATTTAAAATTACACGCATTGATTAAAATTGTACGTGATGATTTAAATAATATTTGAGTCGTAAAAATCCACAAGTGATTATAATAAAATCTAGGGATCCTTTCTCATAAAAAAAAATCAGGGATCCCACAAAGACGTCTAGTATAATTTGTTTAATATATTTTTTATTATATTTATAAGTAAATTGTTATGTGTGTATTAATTATGGGAGAAAGACTGAAGAATTTAGTCG
Source organism: Melocanna baccifera (assembly GCA_036346265.1). Classification (NCBI taxonomy): domain Eukaryota; kingdom Viridiplantae; phylum Streptophyta; class Magnoliopsida; order Poales; family Poaceae; genus Melocanna; species Melocanna baccifera. The sequence continues at coordinate 18,601,843 of CM070684.1, read as the reverse complement.
AGAGACGTGAGACCTAAAATTATTCGTGTCGTGTGCATCCATCCATCGGTAGAGTAGATTCACATATCCAAAAGCAAACGCAAAAGAAAAGATACATTCGAAGCAAGCAAAGGCGAACGAAGCAGCCAAGGAGCAAGCGAAGCAAAGCAAGGAGGAGAGGGGGAGAGAGAAAGTGGTCAAAGTGGTGGATGGGGCAGTGCCCGTGCATCGGGGCCGAGCAGGAGCGGCGGGCGGCCGACCTCCTCGAGGCGCAGGACGCCCGCGCGAGGGCCGCCGAGGCCGCGCAGAAGAGGTAATCGCCTTCTCTCCCTCTCTTCTCTTCTCGAAGCTCAAAATGGCAATTCTAATTGGTTCGTTCGGATTCTTGGGACGGTTCTTGTGGTTCGGACGGGTTTGGTAGGTCTCGTTCTTGGTTAGAGCGAAGAATTGGGCCGCTCATGGCGGGGTCTTGAGTCTTGACCATGTTCCGTATCGCCCCTGTTTCTTGGGATGCTCTGTTCGTGGCCGGATTGGGTTGGGGGTTTGTCGGATTGGATTTGCTCGAGCCGGGGACGGTTTACCAGGTTGGATTGGGGATGGAGCCGGGGACTCTCCGTTCTGTTCGTTCCTGCTCCGGTATCCTTGAGATTTGTCGGCCCATTCCAATTCCAAGCTGCTCGGATTCTTGAAACACTCTGCTGGCTGTTATCTTCGGCTCTTATTAGTCTCCTCCTGTCTCCTGATTATGGCTCGTCACTTCCTTTTTAGAAATGGCCTCTTCATTACAACTGAAACTTGCTACCATGGTTGTGTTGGACACTTGGACTATTTCCGGAAGATATGTTAGCTCATCACAGACAAATGCAAATATATACAAAAAAAGGGCAAAAAAAATCCTAAAAAAATCTAAACAAACAAAAAAAAGACAAAATTACTTAATAGTGAAAAAAACAGAAATCAGAAGATAACTTTAAGCCAACTTGAGCATAGCCTTAGTCTCTTAATTTCTTAAGATTTGAATTTGTTAAACATACTTTTAAACGGTATGCAGCCATATAATCTTATTTTTATATCTGCAATTGGCTTAGGTGGAGATATCATCTAATTCAACAGAATTGCACTCAAATGGCTAATTTGCTAGGATTCAGTGGAATTGGATGCTGCTGGACTGTTTTGGGCATATAATTGATTGGCATTTTAGAGCGGCTTTAAAAGTTCAAGACATGTTATGTTCCTGTGAGAAGTTTTTGATTGAATAACCTGTTAGGGCCAGGCTAAGTTGTGTCATTGCTGAGACCAGTATAATTTAGATTACCTTGTTTTCTTGCAATGCTGTACCATGGATTTGTTGCCTTGGGTTCTTGGCCTTCCTCTTGGTTAAACAGCCAAGGAGCAAGTGAAGAGGATGGAGTTAGAAGCGGAAGTAAGGGTGTTATTTGCTCTTCCACTCTTCACAGCGAGGAGGTTTGTGGCGTGTGATGATATCTTCTCTTCTTGAGATATCTTGTTCTGTTTGTTCATACCTTCCTCTTCCAATCTGCTCAGATTCTTGAAACTTGTCCATCCATTCCAATTTCAAGCTGCTTATATTTTTGAAACTTGCTATTTTCATTCCAATCCCAATCTGCTCTGATCCTTGAAACATTAAATGGGGGGGTGTTGTTATTGCACTCTCTGTGATGCAAGAATCCCCCATGGGTTTTATCATCTAAGTTTCTTGGGTATGACTTGAGCGAATTGGGCCATTCAAGAATGTGCTAGTGCTAGATTTCTTAGGTATGAGGATTCGGTTGAATTGTCCATTCAAGAACCAAGAAAGTATAGTTGCATGCATTTTAAGAATCAAGAATCTGCATGGTGGTATGAATTGATTTTAACAAAATTGCACTTGGGTTTCTAGTTTGTTAGGTTTCAATGAAACTATGATGTTCCAGACTTCACAGTCTAGATTGGCTAGGTTTGTTATTTTGAAGTGACTAAAAGTTGATTGGATGGGATTAACCCTCCGTCTCTCTCCCTCTCTCCTCTCTTTGTGTGTGTGCGCGTGGGACAAATGGTTAGTGGTCTAATGACTGTCTCTTGACACATTTTACCTGGTCATTTGGGCCTGTACTTTTACAGATTTATTCTTTGACCAACTCCTAATTGCGATTACATCAGCTTAGCTCAATACTGATTTTTCCCTTGTTTGTTTGGGTCTTGTGCGTTAGCTATGGATGCATGTTCTTCTCATGTTGGCTTAATTCTTTATAGCTGGTAGCGGCGCATGTTGGTTAATTCTAATACTGTTCAGCACACTTCACTGGACTGAAGTCAGATTTAGAAATGAGTAGTGATTCCATGCTTGCTACTCTTATAGACATGCACAAATCTTAAAGCTCAACCAAGAGGTAAGTAGTCTTAATCCACCCTTAAAGATGCTTTAATATTCGTATAATTCATTATTTAGGAGAGCATGGAATCTTAGAAATTGGTTGGACTTACCATCTCCATTACCTGAATCGAAGGTGTATTAATACTTTGGACTTTTTGGTACCAGATTAACTCAATCTGAAATAGCTTGGTCCCAATTGTGACTTTTTCCTCAACCTTCAGGCAGGAGGAGTATGAGAAGTCAGCAGCCGGAAGAGCAGCACGATCACAGATAAAGGCTATAAAGGAATCCAAGACATCAAACCAAGGAGAGCCGGTTCTGAAGGTATCTATCCCACTGACTAGGTTGAGTAAACGTTTAAACCTTATTGGTAGTATTAATCTTTTAATCTCTTGGTTGGTGCAGTGGGCAAGTGGCAGATAGGATAAACTCTTCATTTGTGTTGATTTGCATCTCTCAGTGTGTAAGTATACACAATCTGTTAGTGATATACTTTAAAGGCAATCATGGAGATGATTGTATCACTTCTATGTTTATGATCTTTTGAATAATATATTATTTTGTCCCTTGAATAAATGTATTTCATATTGATCAACAAGTATGTGACTTGTTCGTGAAACTATTTATTTATGTTTTTGATATTATTCTAAATTATCCCTGATCTTATATCATTATGTAGGACAATTATGATTTACAGATCAGCACATGTATTGATTGATGATCATGTTTCACAGATCATAGATATGGGATATCAAATCAATAATGTGGACATATGTTAGAAAACATGATGTTGGATTGACCCATCATGAAACACTACGGGAATTGTTATATTCTTAAGTGTCATCAGTTGGTCTCATATATAGTGTATGTGAGATTTTTAGACCTGAGATCGTCATTGTTTTTTACATATCTAATAGTTTACTTAGGAGTTACCAAACACTACTCCGTGACTGGGTGGTCATAAAGATAGCTTTCGAATTTACTATGAAACATGCGGAGGAATATGAGTGATCAAAATGGAATTTACATCTCCTATATAACAGGAGAGATATCTCTAGGCCCCTCGATGTGGTTGGATTAAGGAAGTGCATGGCCATGCCGAATGTGGTTGAAGAGTTAATCACAATTGAGTAATCCATCACAAGTTCGAGTGAAGGATCGAGCTATCATAGAATGACACGCTTCTTGCCTTGAGGTCGATCTGATATCGTGAGGCAAAGGGATCTGTACATAAGTATTATATAGGTTCGTCCGATACGATCTTTATGTATATTTGGGGGTCGTTATGTCCTACTAGGGACTGCTACCAACCTATGGACCGAAAAGGAGTTTTCGGCCTATGGCCAAATGTACATGAACCTACAGGGTTACATACTTAATGGGCTGGAACGATAAGCGTCCGGATAATAGTTTTCGAGTGGGTTTCGATATCCACTCGTATCGGATATGGATCCAATTAGAGGCTATATAATGAGAGGTGCGGGGGCTGAGGGCAACATCCAAGAAACCCTAGCCGCCAGCTCTCATAACCCCTGCCATGCGCGCTGGTGCTAGCACACCGATACACGATGTTCCCTCTCTGGACGTGTGGATCTCGGTAGAGGCGGTGCTGATCGGGACGATCACAAGGAGGAGACGGTTGGTCGGAGGACGATCGACTACTTTCGCCCACACCGATGCTTCAACTCTCCTTCCGCTACACTACGCGTCTAGTGGTAACGATCTATGATCTCGTACTTGCATGACTTTCTGGTTTACACGGTAGAAATTTTAATTTGCGATAGTGTAGTCTACCTGTATCCCAACACAATCATACTTAGATCTTCCATTTTCCTATAGTATTGTTAAAAAAGAGTAAAAATGCATGGAGGATCATTCAACTTGTGCGAGTGTGTCATTTAAGTCATAGAACTTTCAAAATGCATGTCTAGGTCACCAATATGACATAAGTGGATCATTAGTCCATCCTAGCTACTCACGCTGGCATATTTCGTAAACATGGCATGATAAGTAAGATTCAAAGTAGTTGGCGCAACATTCATAGAAAATCCCCTCTGCAATTTTTTTCGTTTAGCCTACTGATGTGCCCTTCCTCAAAGCTGGTCCAACCAAACCACATTCTATACGTTCTTGTTACTTTCTGTTTGACTCTTGCCGATTCGCACGAGGAAATCCTGGGGGGAACGCGGGAGGCACTGATTGCTGCCAATGGTGAAGACACGGAATCTGGTTTGCTGCTGAATTTCCTTTCTCAACTGAAAGAAGAAAAGGAGATGCAGGTTGCCAAGTTATCAACAGATCTTGCAAGCTTACAAACAGATATTGCAAAGGTTGAGAGAAGACACTCACCGAGGGTGGGGATTTAGTTTAGAGGACATTGATGTACTGCAAGGTTGTAATGATTTACAGTAGCTTCTGCAAATGCCCTGAGAAATGCATCGTTGTCAGGTTTGCTACCATCATTGCACAGGTCAAGCATATATGATGAGAAGGTGATGACAAATATATAGCAGCTTGAAAATGCATATTACTTTAACAAGCAATTGTCGGGCAACAGGTAATACAAAAAAATTCTGAAATTCAATTCACAAACATTCACAAATATTCATAGGACTTCATTTTCACAAAAATAACCATCACTAATCGAGCATCACCAAAGATCATGGTTCATGCATCATAACTTCACTAGCACTACATCATCTAACACAAGCATTACCACTATGGCACTACATCATCCAAAAGCATTTTCATCCACGAGGTAATCGGGTGTCGACTCCGGACCCACCACGATGAGGCATGCTGCTGGCAAGTACCCGGTGGTGCTGACCAGTGCGCGACGAGTCCCGCGATGAAGAAGCCATACTCCGTTGCTTCCGCCGAACTCTACCACCGTTGCCGCCTCAAGGGTTTTGTCGCAAGTGGATTAAGATGGAAAAAGAGGATATAAGACTCTATATGTGTTTTAGTCGCCCAACAGTCTGCTCCATATAGCATCATAGGTTTGATCGCTGTCCTATATAACTTATCCTTTAACTTCTGAGGGATTTTTTTATCACACAGGACACCAGATGCTTGGAGCCATTTCACCCACCCCACTCTTATTCTGTGGCTTACATCTTCATCAATCTCACCATCCTACTGTAGTATTGATTCTAAATAATGAAACATGTCCTTTCGAGGTATTAATTGTCCGTCCAACCTAACATCTCCATCATCTGCCTTGGTACCGCTAAAATCACACATCATATACTCAGTTTTAGTCCTACTAAGTCTAAAGCACTTTAATTTCAAATCAAAGGGATAGGGATAAACGAAAAAAAATTCAGGGTGTTTTGTGTCAATTTCAAAGCATTTGCAAGCATTGAATCCTACGTGTCATGCCACTCATATGAAATATGCCAACATTGACAGCTAGGTTGTATTAATGACCCATTTATGCCATATCAGTGATCTAGATGTGCATTTTTAAAGTACAATGACTTGGATGATACGCTTATTCAACTTTAGTGACCCTCCATGCATTTTACTGTTAAAAAAAGTAATACTGTGCTGTTAGTCGATCATTGTCTGTCTGAGCATGATGTGGTTCATTTTTCTGATATTCACCTGCTAAAAAGGAGCAGAAACAAGTACTGCAGATAATAAATAGTGTGTTTGAATTGTTGTAACTTTAGTTCTTCCATTGTTGTTCTTGGTTTACTTTCTCATTATAAGGGACCGATATTTTTAAGAGGAGCAAAAAGGACCAACTTGATTACTTCTTTTGGAAAGTTTATCAGGAGAAATGTTAAGGGGGTTTGATTTCATGACCTATTACCTAATTATCAAATTGAAAGTTAAGAATGATGGAGTGAATCAAGACTACAACTTCAGTTCTAAGTGTTATGTTCTCTGTGCTCCATACTTCTACTCCGTTATGTATATTTTGGTTTTGGGTGTTAAACCTTGTCTGACAATTTCTTGTATGCCCTCTTTCAGGCTGTTGATGGTAAACGAAATCTTGTTAGCTTCTGATTTCCGTGAGAGGATGCAGCTTATTCACCGATTTCATTTGTGGTATGTAGTTTTGTCAGTGAAGTGTACATCCTTTAATGCCCAACTTGCTAAATACATGCTATTCAGAGTACTGCTTATATGCCCAACTTGCCAATTACAGGTGTGTGCTGTGTGAACAAATAATGTACATTTCTGTAGAGAGTAGTGGTATGGAAAAAGTACATTTTTTATTCTTCTTTGTACAAGCTATTGGGAACATGATACCTCTGCTACTCCTTTTTCCCCTTGTTAACAATCCAGTGGTTTATACCAGAGAGTAGTAGTAATCTAGCAGAGTTACTGTTACTGAACTCTGTAGAAATGTGTTATCTATGTTGCCGCTGTACTCATACCTAATAATCTTGTATAAAGCATCTCATGTGGATTGCAGACATTTTGGCTATGTTTATTTTGTAGATTTCTTTAATGATCAAGTTTTGCTCCAGAAAGTCTCTGTAATACTAGAGGTGCCAAAAGGAAACAACATAGTTCATCGTAAATTTAGTTGCTCATCCTTCAATTTCAGCAAATTGAGTTGTGCGCTTTTTCATAGCCAGGGGGCAGAGCGTAGTGAGGACCAAATGGAGCTATTCACACAAATAGCACTGCAGTCATTTTTTTTCAAATTTAGCTACCAAACACCTATTTTTGCAAACCTAACCCTCTCTCTGAGCTTGACAGCATGTTGCTTGCCGCGCTACAGTAGCTCGGTAGGTGCTGCTGGCATCACTGGTCGAAGACATGCCGAGTAATGGTGGCTTGGCAGATGAGCTGCCGAGCAGCAGCAGTGTGCATGTCTTAATTAATGATTAACTTAATTATGGTTAGCACTAACTAATCGATATATTGCATGATTAGCGCTAATTAAGCACTATTGTGTCAGGCGGCCTTCTGTCGAGCTAGAGGAGCTTCTCTAGTTCAGTAGATACTTATGGAGCTTGAGGGAGTTAGATTTGTAAAAACAGATATTCGAGAGCTAAATTTGAAAAAAAAAGTGACTACAGTACCATATATTTGAACATTTTGACCAAATGGGCCATGGCCACCACTTTAATTTTGCAAGTCTTTAAAGAATAAAGTGAATATTAGGCCTAGCAAGTTTAGTTGTCAATTCCATTCCGAGGGTCATTTTGGTTTGGCTTTTGGAATAGAACATTTTGGTATCATTCTATTCCGACGTACCATTTTCGAAGTGTAATATAATAATATATACAATATTGCTTATAAGTTTTTTTTACCAAAAAAATAGCCAAGGTGTATGTTGGGTTGGCCCAACAAGCTGAGCCTCAACAGCCCGTCACCCAGGGCTCCTAGGCCCAAGGAACCCACGCGCATTACATCCTCTCAAACACAATACAGCTGGGAAAGTTGGTAGCACTGTCGGCGCGAAGAGAATGGAACGCACACACATGAAGGGAGATGTGGAACTATCGCTTGCCATTCATCGGAACCACCGTGCTTGCTAAGAAGGATCGTTTCGCAGTTGTCGTCGTCGCAGTGCCGCACAAACGCACACCTCACTCTCCTCTCCTGTTCTTTTGTAGCTGAGGTTTTCTTTTTCTTTTCTGCTTTCTTCTCATATCTATTTTATTTATTCCTTGATTTCTTGCCTTTGAGATGGACCGAGCGGAGTCCCTGTTTCTTTGATTTCTTGCTTTCTTCTTAGATCTAATTATTTTCCCCTTGATTTTTTTTTGCCTTTGAGATGCAATGGAATGAGATATTATTTGTATGTTGGTCGGTATCGAAATCGATGGTAAGCACAATTCCACCCGGAATGCCCCACGAGGGATTGACTGGAATGGGCAGAATTGACCAAAATAGAGGTTGATACAGGATGTAGCTTGCTATGTGCCGGTTTGGATAATAGTACGACACATTTCAGCCAGTATCGAAATGAAATTAACAAGCAAGTGCTTAGAGGGTGTTCGGAATAACGATAGCTTCTCGCTGAAATTTTACTGTAACTGACTTATTTTTTACCTATAACTGAGTTAGCTTATTTGGTATAACTAAATTTAAAAAATGTAAAAATAAAAACGGTATGCTAACGTATCACGGACAGTGCAAAGGAATACACAAAAAAATGTTAGAAACAAAAGTGCTACAGTACCTTAGTCGCTACCGTCAGTCGCCAACGCCCAAAAAAACGCTGTCATGAGCACTACCTTAAACATGTAAATGGGCACCTCTTTCTTACCAAATTCACTCTATTATTTATTGTTTGGTCCATAACCATAATAATTTACAACTAATTTTGTCACACACTTTTCGCTACCATTAGGTTTCCACGCTTTTTCAGGTGGCAAAAACTAACCACAACAACTCTAAAAGGTTAGACATATCCGAACCATAGCAATGACCCCAAGAATACTTTCCACATAAAACTAGGCTTTTGGTTGGGTTTGAGTTGGCTTCGAGTTTATGGTTTATGTACAGATGAACAGTAACGTAGCTGTTTTTTCAAGGCGGGATCTACAAGTAAATTATAGTACAAATTATATAGAGTTTAACTGTATTTGTCAAAATCACATACGATTATTTCTCTCTATATATTATCTCTCGCAAACAGATCAAAATTCAAAAACTATAGTCATAAATTATAACCCTTAACTCAAAAGAACTCACCCAAATTAGGGCCAAACGCTACTTGAACCTTCCCCAAACTCAAAGCTCAACGGTTGGCTAACTGTAACAAGAACAGTCTGTGGATACGTTGAAAAGGAAATGAAATGAAAAGAGAAACATCCCAATTATCTCAAGAAAAAAGCGAAAAAAGAAGTCTTAAAAAAGTCTCCCCCTCCTCTCTGTCCTCTCTCTCTCACTCTACAGAAGGCAGACAAGAGCACGAGGCCGTCCTACTCCTACTGGCTGGTGGTCTCTCTCCACTGCCCTCTCCCCACTCTCCTTCCCGGCCGGCCTCCCTTCGGCCATGGCGCTCCACCGCCCGCAGCGCCTCGCTCCCAGGTAAACCCCGTCCCTCCCCGCAAAATTTTACCTTTTCTTGTCGCAGATTCCGCGGATCCAAGAAGCAGTGCGCTCGCAAAAGGCGGCGTCTATCCCTGCTCCCTCCACCGTTTCTTGGCGTTTCTCGGCGTGCTTTGCGCTTTCCCTTTTTAGTCTTTGGTGATCTCCTCCGTCGGGGAGGGGCTGGATTGGGCTAGCTGGGCCCCCACACCCCCATGTGCGCACGGTGGTGATCGATCTGTAGTGGGGGCTAGTGCACCGGCACCTCTCGCCCTTACCTTCCCCCCTTGTGTTCGTGCTTCTTGGGAGAAAAAAAGCTAGTTTCGGGGATGGGCTGCGGAAGCGGGCGAGGAAGACTGCAACATTTTTATTATCCTTTTGGGTGATCCGCGCCGAGGCATTTTCTCTTATCTTTGGTTGCTTATATTTGGTAGAGCAAATAAGAAGTTGCATGTTGGATGGAGTTGAAGTCAATTTTGTGCCCAACCTTTTGTTTTCTTGGTTCTTGATTAAAGAGGAGCTATTTAGGCCAACGATTCCTTTGATTACAGTGTCGAAAGGAGTCATCTTTAGTTGCTTCTTCAGTTTATTAGGGAGGTTTATGTTGTGTTTTGAAGGAAATGATGTGAAGTTTAGGCTAATTTTTGTTCAGCTGCACTCATAGATTTGTTACATTCTATCTAGAAATTGGATTGGTGTCTTAATTAATTAACTAAGTTTTGTTTTCCATGTTACCCTTTGCTTCAGTTGCTTCACATCTTCAATATCGCCGGATTTTCCCATGTTTTAGAGAAGTATTGAAAACTATAAAAAAAAGTTTATTTTGCCCCCTCTCCCTTTCTTTCATGTAGATTCCTTCTGAAGATTTGCTTTTTCAGATAACTTGTCTGACTGGAATGGAGTCAAATAATGACTCCATGGTGGAGGACACTTGTCTTCTTAGCAGTCGATACTCGATAGTGATGTGATCTCATTAGCTTATTGTGGGTGAATTGGAATACAAACTATTTATAGTATATCTAGGTCAGGTATCTTGTGATTCGTGTTGTTGGAGATCCTTGTGGTACGAGTGGAGGAGTACGAGGTACCTCTCTTACAGCACTCCTATTGCTTACATTCTCTTGTCTTGTGTTGCCGAGCTATGAAATTATGACCTTAATGCGCATTCTGGAATCTTGCATCCATAATAGTTGTAATAGTGAATTTCATTGGTGTTTTGTGGGAGCTTGCATCTCCTAACTCTAGGGTTTTGGGAAGAATTCAAATTTAATCTCATCTTCCTTTTTGTTGCTCATCCTTCTTTCCCCTTTGCATTCAAGCGGTTCTGCTGTTAATCATGAGCCAATAATTCCCTAGGGTGCCGAGAATGCCTCCTCTGGTCCCTTTTTTAGCTTAGCAGTAGGAGCAAATCCAACTAAAGTTAGAATTTAACTACGTCCAAACTTTTTATCACTATATGCATTCCCATTTTAGCACCGGCAATGGCAATAGGGGGGCGGGTTGAATCTTTACTAATTTCCTCCAAGTACTAGAAAGTCTTTCACTTCAGAGTTAAGAGCTAAGATTAGATTTCACACCCTACAACTAAGCAACAACCCAAAACACCGAAGATGCACAACACTGCACCTGACAGGTCTGTCCGACGTCAAGCTGTCGGTCTAACCGGCTACAAGACAACAATATGACTGGCGGCAGTCTGACCGAGCACTCCCCTGTTCCCAAAACAGAAAATTAGCCTGAGTCCAAACCACTTTTGGTGCAAACTTCAAAATCTATGATCAAATGAGATCAAACTTTACACACACCTTGTTGAGGGTATCAGAAACCTATTCTATCTAAGGATCACAAGGATCTTGGTCAAAGTCCTAACCTTTTCTCAAAACATACAAGGTTGCACAAAAACCGGGTAAAGCTCAAAATCCTGAGGAACAATTTGCTCGTAGGTTAAGAACAATCAAGATGACTCTATATGTGTTCCTACATGTCACAGTAAATAAAACCAACCAACGATTCAAAACCAAAACCTTCGGATCAAAGATTCTCAAGAAGGGCTTTAAATCATGTAAGAACCGGGCAACTTCTAAATCTTGCAAACTACAGTACCTAGATAGATGTGATTTGATCTACATAAGTCATCTTCATCACTTACACGTTCTTGACACCAACAAGATCAAGAATGGGAGTGAAGAGGCAAAGAACCAATAAGAACAAGAGCAAACTAACCATGATGATAGATCCATGAGAGATGAATAAACTGAGATGAATAAACTTAATTATATTGTGACTTGAGGATGAATGTTTTACTGTCATTCTATGAGGAGGACAAGAGAGCACACCACAATACCCACTCCTCTCTCAAACCCTAACTTAAGATGGTTGGAATGGTTAGTATGTAAGCCTTCACCCCATCCACTAAATAGATAGAGCAACCAACCCACGTCTAACCCTAATGGATATATCCGCTAGCACAATTGGGAAAATCTATTTACCCCATACAACATGGGTTTTACACTTACACTTAACTCATGCACACTTTTTTAAAGCACATGAGCCTGAACCCATTAAGTCTTTTGCCTTTGATCCATTTGATCTTTGCAGCATCTCCTTGACCTAAACTACTTTCCCAAGCACCACAATTTTGATCTAGCAAAGTTTTCAGTGTTTGGGAAACTACCAAAGTACTCTTGCCTTGACTTGGTCTTCATCTTTCCTTGCAAATGATCGCCATGCTTGCTACGTGTAAATACACTAATGGCTGCCACGCGTCGGCAAGTCTCTCCTGCTCCAGTTCCACCAGACCACGTCTCACTTGGACCGACCAAGCCATTTGGTGCAAATTGTCGCTCGAATCTTCTCTTCAACATTCCTTGCCTTTCTTGTACCATGCTTGTATTCAACCATCTAACCCGTCATCCTTGACCATTCTGGATCTTGGTTCCTCCATGAGCGTAGTCTTGGTCCTCATCGTTGACTATAATTGACTTCAAACTTCCTTGTATGTTTAAAAACAAAGAAGTTTTCGAGCATAATTTCTTCACAACTTGACCTACGTTAGCTTAGACATGCCTCATGAAACATGAATGCACTGACCTATGACCAAAATACCCAATCCACGACGAATTTCCCAAATTTTAGAACTTACTGCTGAAGGACAAATCCTAACCGGTCAGACCACTATGCACAGCCGGTCAGACCGCTAGGCACAACTGGTTAGACCGCCAGGAACTAAAACCTGACAGAAATTCCAAATCTTTTGCAAATTTGAAATTCAACTTCACAAACATTGACAATAGTTCATTACAAATCATCCTAGACTTTCTCACATGGTCCTTCACCCATAAAACTTCCTACAACCAACTTATCTTATTGATTCAATTTGTAGAAGTTTGGTCTATTATGTAAGGTGCCCATATGTTGGATCCTCTATCTTAGAAGGTGTTGTGGTTACAGGCCAAATAATGGATGAAGAGGGCTATAGGGAGACCATAAAGGGGCTGCTCGGAGCTTGAAACTAGCAGTAGAGAGGATATATTACACAAATGGTTGTGCTATTGCTTATGGTTGTGCTATTGCTTAACCCTTTCTCTAAAAAATGAATCCCCCTCCATGGTGCCCTAGGGGGCGTATTTATAACCATGTGGAGGTGTTTACACAAATGCCCCCCTTGGGGGTTATGCTAGCAAGGGCAAACATGCCTTTTCCCTGGTATAGCCATCTTGGGCTTGCCACAATTACATACATAATGGGCCTTTTGGCGTAGTGGGTCGATTGGGCCAAGGTGGGGGCCACAGCCTCTTATGGTAAAGAGCTTGTTTGCCTTTCGATGGATGATGAGGTCGTCCTGCGACCGTCAGAGGGCGAAACGCTGGTCTTTACGACCTAATTCGATGCCGGGCTTCGCATTCCTGCGGCATGCTTTGTGGGTGAGGTTCTCTGCACATATGAATTGGAGCTCCCGCAACTTACGGTTAGGGGTGAAAACGGATCGGATAGTTTCCGACCGATCTGGACGAATACGGATACGGATTGTGTCGGATCGGATTTTTTTCGGATAATTCTCGGATCGGATACGGATACGGATACGGTAAGCCTAGTATCCGTCGAATACGGATACGGATACGGATAATCCGGATAAAACGAAACCGGATATCCGGATTTTTTAAAATCTCCCCGTTTTCTTATTTTCAAAATCCGAATAAAATCCAAAAGGCTCTAGAAAATAGCAATTAAATCCCAAAAATTCACCAAAAATACCAGAAAAATCCTTAAGACCTGAGGAACACAAATAAAATATTTTTAGCTCATGTTAAAGTTTAATTTAATCATATTAAATTATTTTAAATTCTAAAAATTCATTTTTAAGGTTAATTTAATTCCAGAAAATTTATTTTTAAAAATAGGGCTTTATAAACTCCAGAAATCAGGATGTTACAAACTATTTACGTATTTTTGTTAATTTTGGATGTATAGTTTAAGGGGTTTTCTGTTCCGATAAATATTCGTAACCGTATTCGTTTCGATTCGTATTCGATCCGTATCTGTATTCGATATTATTTGTATTTGTATTCGTATTCGAGTTATCCGTATTCGTATCTGTATCCGGAAAAAAAATATGAAAACAAATATGGTAAAGGCATTATCCGTCCGTATCCGATCCGTTTTCACCCCTACTTACGGTGAATGCCATCGCCTGCCTTACGGTCTACTCTTGGGCAGCCCGTTCGGAGGCCTCCGTTCCTAGCGCGTCGGTCTTCGTATCCCTGCACGACGTGCAGTGCCAGCCGAAGCGACTGGGCGACGAGCAATATTCGAATGTGGGCAGCGTCAGCTTCCAGGATTGGTCTGGCTGTTCGAAGGATTTCCCCACAAATTCAACACGGACGAAGTGCGACTATTCGAAGGATTTCCCCGCAAATTCAACGCGAACAAAGTGGGAGTCCAACTGGCTCTGGAGGTGGTTCTACCACAAGGTCGAGCCCAGGAGCAGCCTTCGCTGAACCGGGCATATCATGGACTTCGACCCCTCCCCGCGCTTGATGCTCGATCGAGACAAGACGTGCGCAAGGATGCTTCTCGGGGTCATGCTTCGCGTGAATATGCGTGACCTTGCAGAGGAGTTTTGCATGGTCCGCATCTCCCCACTGGCTCATCGGTGGGACCTGCGGATCGGGCTTGCTCGAGACAATGGCATCTGCCTCTCTATGACGACCTTGGCGAAGCCTGCCGGTCCAGGTAAGTTTATTGTGTTTTGTCTCATATACATGCTTTGATCGGTCCTTCGTCTTTTTTGTGCGCTAGCCTTCGGCGGACTAATCTTCTGTAGTCCTGTTGTTGGTAGAGGCTGAGCATGCAGCAGTAGTGTTCCTAGGGCCGTACATTCCAAAGGAGCACGTCCTTTAGGCAACCACGACGTCGAACGGTCCGCGCATTCACTACGTGTGCAAAGTTCTCGGGCTCCATGTGCCCGATCGGCCTATTCTTGCCGTGAGCAGAGGCCGTGCTTGTGGCTCACGTGGTAGCGGCGACGAAGATGGCGGCGGCCGCAACAATGGACGCGAAGGCTCCCGTCTAGCCATCGTTGTCGTACCTTTGGCCTCAGCCCCCTACCTCACTAGAGACCGACGCCAGCCCAGATGAATTTAGTGGTGACACAGGCACTGAAGCAGCGGGGGACGATGGGGGGCGTTGAGGTGTGCCAAGTTAATGAAGTCGAAGGATGCGATGCACGCAACGATGAAGCTCGCGATTATGAAGATGATGAAGGGCGCACCGTAGAGGACGATGAGGGGTGTGAGGTGGAAGACCTCGAGGCGTGTGTGCCGGGCGTTGTGGAAGGCAGCGTGGCAGACACCACTCTGCCACCTGTTGTTGGTCCGAAAGCCACCGTGGAGCCCGCTTCATCCCCCTCGTCTGTTTGCCCTGCGAAGCGTGCTCGGCTGGAGCCATCTCCTGTGGCCCCTGAGACAGGGTATCGAGTTGCGATTGGCGTACTAGAGGGCTGAAGCTCTGAGGCCGAGATGCCTCTACCTCTTCCAGGCGTTGCCATGGACTCTCTGTCGACATCAACCCTTGTGGGAGCCCGCATGCGCGACGCAGACGACACCCCTGTGCACGCCTCTTGTAGGCCTACCATAGATTTGAGCCCTTATTTTTGTTCGCGATTCTTCGCTAGGCTCTCTGATATGCTCCCTCATGCTGTTGCGGCAGCGGGAGCACAACAGTCTGGCAACAACTTTGGTCGGGGACTTGAAGGTACCGTTGGTGCAGAAGATGCTTCGCGGATTGGCAATACGGAGGTTGCGAGCGCGGAGGCACGACGACTATCCATCTGGGACTTCATCTCTTGGTCGAAAGTGCTTTGTGCCGTGCGTGCTGCGGTGGACTACGTTGATGTTGCCCTGGATCAAAGAATCCTGCATTTGTGCAGTATGGAGCGCCTCTTTGGTGCCGTCGAAGCAAGTAAGGCGAAGGTATGTGGGCCCTTGTTTTCTCGCCTGATTTTATTTGTATATTTGACGCGCATGTGGCCCTATTGATCGTTGCTATCCAGATGATGGCCTTGGTGCGAGCGCTGTAGGCATCGACACACTGTGAGTCCGCGAACCTGCAGGAGTAGCTTAGTGCTGCCTAGGCGGAGATCAATCGTTGCTCGCAAGGCCGAGGAGGATGCCCAGGCGGAGTTTGATGCTGCCCACAAGGCCGAGAAGAACGCCTTGGCTCTCGCTGTCGAGTGTGCAGATCGCACCGCTTCCTCGAAACGGAGGGTGTGAAGGCCATCGCCTTGTAGGCCAGTGTCCACACGAACGAAGAGAGGGACAATTTCCTGCAGCAGATCGTAGCCCTCGAGTAGGGTAAGGGCCGCCTGGAGCTAGTGGTGGCGGAGGGCCACCGCCTCTGTGACCAGTTCACCATTTCCGCCTGAGTCCATGGAGGCTCTGGAGACCACGCTGACAGACTTGGCGGTCGAAGTTCACCCAAAGTTACACGTGAGGGGGAGTGTTGAAGTATAAGTGAATTGCCTACGTTTCCTCATTAGCTTAAGCTTTTAGGTGAATTGGTTAGTGAATGCAACCCAATACTCACCATTTCCGCCTGAGTCCATGGAGGCTCTGGAGACCACGCTAACAGACTTGGCGGTCGAAGTTCACCCAAAGTTACACGTGAGGGGGAGTGTTGAAGTATAAGTGAATTGCCTACGTTTCCTCATTAGCTTAAGCTTTTAGGTGAATTGGTTAGTGAATGCAACCCAATACTCATCAGATGATGTAGGTGCTGTAGGTATGAAATCTTCATGATGAAACAACCGGGCAGCAAGCACTCGATCTGGGTATCTCTTCATCTTTTACTTTCAACGGTGTCGGTTGTTGAACGTTCAACTCCTTTTTAATGTCAACTTGCACAATGTGATAAATAACACTAGGAGTCTATATTAATGTGTTAGTTTCAGAATTAACCTCACATTGTTTATCTTCTACTCTCTTTTCTTTTGGTATCTCACACTCAATTTGGATGTTCTCAACCTCACATATGGCGGAATTACATAACTCACTCTTTTTATCATACTCACTCAATTTGGTTATGTGTCTCTTATCCTCACATAGGTTTTGATGCATGTCAAGTGTTATATGTAGCATCAGGACAACACTACATGTCTTCTTGACTGAAGGGAAAGTCCCATGTTTAGTCATCTTATGTGTTACACTAATAGAGGCATAAGAACGGAAGGGTTGGCTCACATGGAACCATAGTTGTCACGGCGCCCTCGGTGACCACGGCGCCTAAGGAGCGCCAGGACGCCTAGTCGTCCCGGCGGGTGCCTAGTCGTCCTCTAGGCGTTGCTAGGCGAGCTAAGGCGGTTCACCTGAGAAGAGCCTAAACAGAAGAAATGCATATAGAGAAGGACCATATTTCAATTTCAAAACCTTGAGAGGGCTCACTCGCAAAAAGCCAAAATCACTCATATTACAGGCTTACAGCTGCCGCTGCCTGAGCTCAGCTGCTCGAGTGCTCGCTCGACACATTTCTTCGCCCCCATCTCCTCTTCTCTCCCTCTTCCTTCCCCCATCTCTCCCTCCAGCACCGACGAGGCCGAGGCAGCTCACCGGCGGCCGCTCCCTCTTCCCGCCGCCGCTCTCCACTGCCTCCAAGCAGCAGCCGGCAGGCTGGAGGAGGCAGCGAGAACCGGCCGGCGACGCAGAGGAGACCGCGGATCCGGTAGCGGCGACGGTGCATCCGGCGGAGGAGACCGCGGATCCGGCGGCGACGACGGTGGATCCGGCGGAGACCTCTCTTATGCTCATGCGACCACACGCCATGCGCCCGCCCAGCCGACGCCACGCCTCGCCTTGTCTCCGCCGTGTCGCCCTGGGCACCTGCCTAGCTGGCCAAGGCGAGGCGAGCCTCCATGGCGTTCGCTCTGGGCCGCCTGGACGCCTAGGCGACGCCTTGACAACCTTGCATGGAACCATGATGCATGATTCTTAATTCTCTTCTCAATAACGCAATTCACAAGATCATGCATGCTACTGAAATATTTACGTGGAAGGGCAACGACGATCTTAGAATTCAAGCCGATTTTGAAGTATACATTCTCTCTTAATGCACTAGTGACACTGGCACGACGCAATGCACTTTGTAGCTCAAAATAGTAATCTTGAATAGTATTACTCTTGTGTGATGCTCTTCACATGGTGAAGTAATTTTCGTGCATAATAGGATGACACAAATTCGCTCCTCATCAACACCTTCAAATCTACCCAAGATTCAGTGAGTCGTTTTTCAAATAGTTGTTGCCACCAACTATAAGTGTAGTCTTCAAACTCCCTAATGGCTCGCATCACCTCTTAGACTTTGGGAAGCTTCTGAAATTTAAACACTTTCTCCATTTGTCATTTCCCCTCAAGATACTTTTTTGGATCATTACCTCCATAGAAAGGAAGTTCCACCAAATTGTAACCTGTCATGGTTAGTTGTAGAAAAGAAACTATGCTACTATGAGTATGTGGAATCATGTGGAAATCACTCAATCTCACTCTTTCTTAACAAAGCAAACTTCTTACTGTTCTGAAGTGAATTGAGGCCAAAACTTACATTTGGTAGTAGTTACAAGCAATGGTGATCAAACAAATTTAAGAGTGTTCACAATTGCACAATAACGGTTATTTAGTGGAGCTTGATATGGAAGTGTATATCATATGCAATCTAAAATTCTTGATGTTGTAAAATTTAGTAATAATCTAAGTTAGAGTACTTTGTCTAAGTACTGATTTAAAAGGTTTAAGTGAAGTGTATGAATGCACACGGAAAGATCAATATGACTTAATGTAAACAAAGGAATATGCTAACTAAAGACAACATAAAAATAGAGGTTTAAATTGCTCGTTTTGCACCGAGTACTAGGAGAGACGCTAGCCAATTGCAATAATATGAATATATGGCACAAGATTGCTCTAAGAGATTAGTTATACAATCTGAAATTTATGTACTAGGATTTACTCATCTAGTTTCGACCAAAGCTTATCGTTTCACTTTTCTTGCCCACAACCGCACACAATGCTGTCCCCCTTTGGCTATTACGACAACTGAAAGGAAGAGTTGTGGTATGGTATGTATGCGAGCTGAACTTCCTTTTCTTTTTTTTTATCACTTTCCTTTCGTTTGCCGTGGCTTTTGATTTGGACGGCTTGCCTTCTCTGTCTCATTCGGCCAAACTAGGGTTTCTTGATTCCAAGTCAAATTTTCAGCATGGTGCAAAGCTAATTCAAGAACAGCCATAGATGCAATATTCAACAGTTAGTCTCAAAAGATGTAAAGAATCTACAAAGAATTGATTTGTTCATTAAGGATGTAAGTGAAGAATATTATTTGTGCGAAGATTAGCAACCAAAGAACATGACTAGAACGCATTGGTACTATATCTCGCATGGTACTGTAGGTCACGTTTACTGTTGTTCATGCGGTACTGTAGCACATGCGGTTACTGTAGCTCGCGGTAGCAAATCGGTGCTTTGCTTTCTATTTTTGGTGCTGGTTTTGAGGACCTCAAAACCAACGAATTTTAAGGTTTTTGATTGGACACAACAATCAGGCTACGCAAAGGAAACATAGATTAGCACTAAACAAAAATTCTAATAATCAAAACCTAACAAATCTTATAAGAAATAATAGATTGAAACTAGGGTTAGGAATTTGTTTGTACTGCAATTTTCGGTTTATGGACTCTAGGTAATAAGAACAGTATATAAAAACAAATCTAAACTATGGATAAATAATTGTACCGAATCAACCGTGCTTTGATACCAAGATGATACGGGTCGTCCGATCTTCTCGCCGTAGGATCAAGATACATGCAATCTCTTGAATTGTAGTGATCATCTGTTGTCAATGTAAGAATGAACACTTTAATTCTCAAGAACACACGTATCGGACTTCACGATCATCGAGCGAAGCCTTATCATGTTTCCAATTCCCAGTGGAAAGGTTGAACGATCTCGATTAATGAATTCCTAATTTATCTCAAGGGGCTGGTTCGGCCATGCTTGAAGAAGCAACCACAAATCAATATATTATCTGAATAATAGTGTTCTAGGGTTACATGAGCTCACAACCTATTTTAAGGTGCCCCCAAAAATCACTCACGCATGCTCCCTGGCCGAACTGAGTTGGTTCGGTCATGTTTTGGCCGAATCAAGTTCTAATTGTGCCAAGAGCCTGAAATTATTTCCTATGTTTAATATACTAAGATTTGGTCTTCCCTAATAGTTTTGCTTCAGAGTTAACTAGGAGAAATAAAATTGCGAAACTACACCACATGGGCTTGGCCAAACATGATGCAAGCCTTGGATGGCTCACGGTGGAGCAGCCTTTGGATGGACTTGGGCCATCTGCATCTCACGGACCTCCTCCTTTAAATGTCGATTTGTATGGCTACTTGATCTCCTACTGCATGGTAGCTGCATGAGCCTCTCACCTCGATGTGCACATGCATCCTCTTCTTGTTTCCTGGCCGACAAGGTTTGTAAAGATGAGTATGGGCCTGCATATAATTAAATAAAATAGTTGTAGCTTTGTATCTCTAAGTATAATAATTAAAAACCTAATAAAATCACAGTTCACTTGGCAATATTTAATGCTGCTCAATAATTTTTTCCAATCAACCATGTCTGCATCTACATCACGGCGACGGAGCGAAGTAGGAATCACGTGCGCTTCGTCCTCCACCCTTTGAACGGGCGTGAGTGGAGTCAACGGCGGGGCGAAGTAGGAATTGCGCGCTCTCCATCCCCTACCCTTCAAACGGGCGTTGACAGAGTTGGCGGTGGGGCGAAGTAGGGGAATTGCTTGTGCTCCGTCCCCCACCCTTTGAATGGGTGGCGACGGCGCGAAGTAGGGGAATCGTGTGCTTCGTACCCCACCCTTTGAACGGGCCTCGACAAAGACGACTGTAGAGCGAAGTAGGATTTGCACGCGCTCCGTCCTCCACCCTACGAACGAGCGTTGATGGAGTCGGCTCGCGTAGTTGAGGAGCACGCCTTGGGAAATCAACCATTGCTTTGGTCCGCTTGGTGCTTCCTGTGGGTGAGCATGGATGGGAGGATGTCCTGGCGCGCCAACATAGCACAATTCTTTTGATTGGGCGCTTCGTCCCTCTTTTCATAAGATGTCGAGTTCTCTTGGGAGGAGTGTCATGGGGCATGGTGGCCCTCATGCTCCGCTGCCGACTCCATAAGCTAGGGCGGGACACGGTAAGGTTGTGTCGCTTAGAGTGGGCCAGGATGCGCGAGGGTCCCAGCGTTGAATTTATACTCTGTAGAGTGGTGCGGATCTCGGAGGGCTTCACGCTTGATTTTAGACTCTGTAGAGTGGGCTAGGATGTGCGAGGGTCCCGACGCTGAATTTATACTCCGTAGAGTGGCGTAGAGCCCGGAGGGCTCCGCGCTTGATTTTAAACTCTAGGGAGTGGGCAGGGACACGCGATGGTCTCGGCGCTTAATTTATGCCCCCGCAGCTTTGGTGGCCATCTCATAGACGCGCATTTACTCGCGGGGTTCCGTATCTCTCTTATACAGTTCTACCATGGGCATTTTGAAGTCCTCTGGCCAAGAGCTCCACTGCAAACCTACACTGAGTGGTGATTTGGAGTCCACTCGCCAGGGGGTGCTGCGGGCGCTCGCGTTGGCCTAGCGACTTTCTGTCCCTTCCGTTGCCACCTCCGTCACCGCTGCGACGGGAGTCTGCTGTCTTTGAGTCTCTTATATCTCGCGTATGGCCCTCTGCAGGTCCGTTAGCTCCCACCGTAGCATTCCACAGATTGTCTCCAGGGCACCTCCGCCCGTGCTTGATGTAGGGACTAGGACACCCTCTGTTCTCTGCGCGGTGATGGTGAGGGTGTCAGGGCCGACGGAGGCTGCCACTTGTGCGCCGCTGGTGTTGCCAGGGGAGGCTACAATCGGGTTCTCCATCCACAAGGCCTCCCTCTCCGTCGCTGGCACAGCTGCCGGAGAGCCACCTTCGTTACACATCGTGGCTGCTCCGGTGCACTACTGCCATGGGGGTGGGTGTCCTTCGACCACCGGCTCCCTTGCTCTTACCGCAGCGGTATCGGTCATAGTACTTCTCTTCCGCTTGGAGGTCGACATTGTCGCCTTCCTTGGTACCATCGTGTCCGAACACCCTTGCTTTGGCTTGCAACTTCTACGTTGGTCCCTACGGATGACGTCAACTGCTGTAGTTACAGACTAAACAGTGGATGATGGGGGCTACAGGGAGGCCACAAAGGGGCTGCTCGGAGCCCAAAACTAGCAATAGAGAGTGGATGTAAAAGATGTATATATTATGCTTGTGTTACTGTTTAACCCTTTCTCTAAAAAATGAATCCCCCCTCCATGGTGCCCTAGGGGGCGCGCGCGCGTGTGTGTGTGTGTGTGTGTGTGTGTGTGTGTGTGTAATGGCTCTTTTGGCACAGTGGGCCGATTGGCCAAGGTGGTGGCCACTCCTCCAACAGTAGGTGTTCTAGCTTCATTTGAATTTTGGATGAAATAAGATAGAAGATTACTTATGTTCTTTTGAATTTTGATGTGTCATTTCTCTCTTTGCTCGGTTGTAGAATAAACTGTGGTGTAGGGGGTGATATGAAGTCCTTTGTGTTCTGACATATTATGGTGATTAATGAATCATGATCATGTTTAATATTCCGGGCAATATATTGGAACATTTTTCCCTGGTTGCTTTCTATCTTGAACACTTTCGCTGGCAATATGATTTCATTTCGTTGAGAACTTTTACCAGAATAGTATTCCAGATATTTCATAATTCCAAGTGTTATGCCACTGGAAGGAATGGTACTTGCAGAGCACTTATTCTCTGCAAAGAGAGCTTTATTCTTCGGCATCTTCCCCATTGTAGTGCTTTTTGTGCTGTCTGTCATGCAACAATTTTTTGTACTTATTTCCTTGGAAAATAAGGCGCCATGATATTAGTTTTATATTCTCTTGGCTTCCTTTGGTCCTTCACATTTATATTCTCTTGGCTTCCTTTGGTCCTTCACATTCTTACAGATTCTGATTGGTAATCAAACTTGTAGGCAGATTCCTGATTATATTACTCATTTTGTGGCTGACGACTGATGTAATTTTGTTTTTTTTTTCCCCAAATCGATCTGCATGAACTTAAAATCTGAGTTACCTACTATTTTCTTAGGGTCCTGTTCTCCAATGCTACAGTTTGACAACATCGAAGATTTCTAAAGCTAAACAGAACTAGATGATACTTGCATAATGTGGCCCTCAGATATTTGGAAGGCGCATGCAGGGTCATCAGAGTCAGAGGGGTCAGCACTGGATATGGAGAGAAACGGATGCAACCATAACTGTTGCCCATCTCCTCTCCAACCAATTGCCTCAGGTGGTCAGCACTCTGAAAGCAGCGCTGCATACTTTTCTTGGCCTACATCTACCCTAATGCACGGTTCTGCCGAAGGCCGTGCTAATTACTTTGGGAACCTACAGAAGGGCGTATTACCAGGACATCTTGGCAGCTTGCCAGAGGGGCAGCAAGCCACCACCTTGCTTGACTTGATGATTATAAGAGCATTCCACAGCAAGATTCTGCGCCGCTTTAGTCTTGGTACGGCAATCGGCTTTCGAATCAGGAAGGGAACATTGACTGACACACCTGCCATCCTTGTCTTTGTTGCTCGAAAGGTTCACAGGAAATGGCTTAGCCCTACTCAATGTCTTCCAGCTGCCCTTGAGGTAGACACGATTTTGGATCCTGTACTTAAGCAATTTATGTAGGTCATCAAGATCTACATGATCGATTTTTACTGTTCCATAAACAGGGACCTGGGGGGGTGTGGTGCGATGTTGATGTTGTTGAATTCTCTTATTATGGTGCACCAGCACCGACTCCAAAGGAACAATTGTACGACAAGCTTGTAGATGGATTACGTGGTAGCGATCCATCTATAGGCTCTGGTTCACAGGTAATGTTGCTCTGTCACAGTTGTCACATGGTCTGCTTTGCTACAATCATATAAGGACCGACTTTGCTTCTGCTCTTTTTTGGTTTAATGATTATTTATCTGTATATCACATTTATTAGCTGATAACTGATAAACAATAATAGCTCTCTCTCTATATACAGCAATTCATGAACTGGCATATGTAACTAAGAGTTGTTTCATTTTTAATTGCCAGGTAGCTAGTCTTGAAACATATGGGACTTTGGGTGCCATTGTGAAGAGTCGAACTGGTAACAAGCAAGTAGGCTTCCTTACGAACAGGCATGTTGCAGTTGACCTGGATTATCCTAATCAGAAGATGTTCCATCCCTTGCCTCCTAATCTTGGACCTGGAGTTTACCTAGGCGCTGTCGAGAGAGCTACTTCTTTTATCACAGATGATGTTTGGTACGGGATCTATGCAGGGACAAACCCAGGTGACATCTCATTTTCTTCTAGTTGCTTTATATTCATAGTTACACAAATCAACTGCCCATTCTTGTCAGGTTTTGTCAGAAAACAGTTTTATGTGCATACATTTGCAATTTGTAGCATCAGCTGCCAGACTTATCTTTCGGTGTGTTCTCCCCACTGTTTAGTTCTGCGCCTTGACTGTCATTTGTTTTCTTATATTGATGTTCTTACTCCTTAAGGCCCTAACCTATCTACCTTCTAATTCTGCCTGTACTGTCATTTGTTTTCCTATATTGATGTTCTTACTCATCAAGACCTTAACCTATCTACCTTCTAATGCATCTGCAGAAACATACGTCCGAGCTGATGGTGCATTTATACCATTTGCTGACGATTTTGACATTACTAGTGTCAGCACCTCGGTTGAAGGAGTCGGAGTCATTGGTGATGTAAAGGCAATTGATCTACAATCGCCGATTGGCAGTCTCATTGGGAGACAAGTTGTCAAAGTTGGAAGAAGCTCGGGTCTAACAACAGGGACTGTTATGGCATATGCTCTTGAGTACAACGATGAGAAGGGCATATGCTTCTTCACTGACTTTCTTGTCGTTGGGGAGATCCAACAAACATTTGATCTTGAAGGGGACAGCGGAAGCCTTATAATCTTAACTGGACAAGACGGTGAGAAGCCACAGCCTATAGGGATTATATGGGGTGGTACAGCTAATCGCGGAAGGCTGAAGCTAAAAAGCGGTCAGGGTCCAGAGAACTGGACAAGTGGGGTTGATCTTGGCCGCCTTCTTGATCTATTGGAGCTTGATCTAATCACGACAAGTGAAGGGCTACAAGGTCTGTGCTTAGCACTGAAAAACTTGGATCACAACTTGACATTTTAGCCTTCTTTGTATTATCATGTTGATTTCATATGATAAAACACACATTGTTCTTTGCTATACAGAGGCTGTAGACGAACAGAGGATTACTCTAGCTGCTGCTGCTGCTGTGGCGGCTAATTCTACTCCTGCAGAATCATCACCTGTTGCCGGTCCCCAAGAAAATGAGAAAGTCGACAAAATTTATGAGCCTCTTGGAATCAAAATCGAACAACTGCCCCGAGGCAGTTCGGCCACCTCGACGGACCAACCCTTTGTCGACACAGTGGAAGGCGTAAACAACGTTGAGCGTCAATTTTTTGGTATGTCTCCGATTCGTGATGGTCAAGAAGGCAGTGGTGAGCCGAACAACCTGACGGAGCTGGAGAGTTCGCCTGAAGACATTTATTTTTCGCTGCATCTGGGCGAGCGGGAACCGAAAAGACTCCGCTCTGATTCGACGCTGGACATAGATTTGCAGAAATGAGGGCACTGTGCAGCACAAGACCCAGCGCACGACGCTAGACAACTGTGTCCTTTGGGAATTCATGTATATCATCGATCTTAGCAGTATTTTGTTCCGAGATACATAGAGATTTCACCGGAGGACACAAGTAAATCAAACTTAGTAGTATTTTGTTCTAGCAATGCCACAAGAATTAGCATTCCTGTTCTATTCCATAAGCATCATTCAGATATTTGTAAAACATACGTATGTGAAATGAACTCATCCTGTACCCTCTGAACATATGTTCGTTCATGCATTGTGAAGATAACTTGCAGCCAAGGTCCTGACGATCCTACATAAACCTAGCTAAGCCCCCCAACACAATACTATTTATTGACCTTAAAACACCACAGGATTCAGAATTAAAAGCTCACAACTGCATATATGCTTGTACAGCAAAAGCATAGTTGGTCAGGATCCACCCTTTCTGCTCATCAGATGAAACAGCAATGTCAACATGCTCAATTCCGACAGGCAATCTTGTTACTCTTTCTGTCTCCTCATGCTTGACCTGGACTGTGGTGACAGCCAATTCATGGCTGAGATTTGCCAAAAAAAATACCCTTGAGCAGCGCAGAACACCATGGCACCCGGGATGATGTTACTGTCATTACAAATCGAATCGAAGCACATCAACCTTCTTTAAAAGAACTTCCATGAGAACTTCAATAGGATCTGCGCGCTGAAGCGGTAGGAAGTAGCTCGCAGGCAGCAAGGTCTCCGTCTGCGCAGCTGTAGATGAAACCCTCAGCAGATATGCACCTCCCACTCAGCAATCCAACGCCGTAGTGGCAGAAGATGCCACTAGGTAGCTTCACACCACAACAATCTATCCACTCCCCACTCTTCAGGTGAAGCAGGAAGCAATCAGCCGTGTCGGCGTCCGAGATCATCAATGCGTCGTCGACGAGGTCCACGAACCCGGAATGGATATCTTGATCTCCCACGCCAAATCCAAAGATTTTGATGATGTCTCGCATTGTACCCAGTTAAAAGTTCGTCGATCAAGAACGAACACTGACTGCAGTGTCACCTAGAGCGGCAATGTGGCTCGAGAAACTGCTGAAAAACAGACATATCAAGTAGTCTGGATTCAAGGAGGCTGCAAAAAACATCATGCTGCTCGCATCGACCTTGTGGTGATTGCGCAGAAGAGAAGACGGGACGACGAAGAGCTTCGATCCCTGATGAACGAAATGCCACGACGGGGGATCGTCTAGACCGACGTTTCCGGTTCTGCTCGTGGCATGCCAGCTTCCCGGCTGCTGAAATGCTGATATGGTACAGGAGAGTGATCTGATTGAAGTTGCAGACGCAGGCGAAGTACAGGTCCTGCTTGGTCTGAACTTCGCAGTCCTCGAGCACGATGACGTTCGAAACCCGCTGAGACTCTCCGCTTAGAAACTTCCTGCGTAAAATCAGTCCAATCGTTCAGCGCCATGTGATGGATTGCAACATGCATGTATATATAGCAGGCTGGGTGTGTTAATATGTTTAGTTAATAGCTAAAACGTAGATAAAAAAGATATGTGGGGGTAAATTAACCTGCAGCATGAGAGAATTTTGCAGGGCTCTTCAACTTCTGGATGGCTCAAAACTCCCGTCAAGAAAGGCATCAATGGATTATTCACATCGTCTCCACGATCCATGTACTCCCTAGCTAGTTCACAAAAAAAGTGAACTAATAGTAAATATAATGTTAGACCATGTGATCAGGTCTATATTTTTAGTGATGATTAATTGACAATGTAGATAATAAATAATTGACAATATTGTTTATGATGGTGTGTCGCGTGTGTGTAGACTAATGTCGGTCAAGTTGGGAAGAATTTGTGCCGAATTTTTTTTTGGGTGTTTGCATATACATGTTGAGCATGGAGACGATCGTGGTCGATAACGAAGTGGATTGGGACTAGGATGGAGAGATCCGAGATTCAGGTAGTCGATGATGTCACGAGATGGTTGGGCTCATTCTTAGGCATGTGGAGATCAAAAGTGGATGATGTGTGAAGAAGATACAGGAGGTGCGGTCCTGAAAGCTTCGACACGTGACGAGTTAGAAAAGTTGAAATTTTGAAAACTCGTGTTAAGAAGAGTTTTGAGTCCCTTGAATAATAATAGGCTGAAAGTCTGATTGAGGTAAAAGGCCTAGGCCCAGTTAAACGAGTTGTATTAGAGTTCTGAGTAGAGATTAAAACTGAGAGATATATATGGGATATAAAAAGGTAAAGGTAGCTATGAACAAATGCGGCCGTGACCGAGTAGATCAGGCTTGCGGTGGCTTTTTGGAGTAGGGCTGGCGACATGATGCTATGCATGTAGTGCTCGGACCGTAGTGCTCTGACCAAGATCTAAGAGATTGTTCAATGCATGGTGACGATAACTTTTCTCTATTTGTGTTGCTTTTTCTCTACCAAGTTTATTATCTAGTTTTACACTTAGATATTGTTTTTCTTGTGATCAAACTTGGTCTTACTTAGGCTGATTGATTTAGCTTATGTAATCAATAGTGGCAGTAGGTGATTAAATTAGAGGCTAATCAAGGTAATTAGTGATAGCTAATTAGGTTTCATGCATGCATGCAAGCAGATTGAAAAAGAAGGCTAGCGGCTGCATGTAATTTTCTTGGCTATGAGGTAATTAGATAGGTAATTACGTAAGAGCTAATTAGGTTTCTTATTATGAGGCTGCATGCATAGCTGCTTGTTTTGTCGTGTGCTATTGCTGAGGTTTGAAGATCTTTGTGTGTAGGGTTTGTAGTAGATGAATAAACTATTGAGGCAACTTTTGGTCATTATGGCTGCACGCATGGTATGAGTTCTGTCGAGAGTTGTCCTTCAGTTGAGGTGATTGCATGCATGACCTTTTCTCTGGCTAAATCTACTTGCATGATTCTTTTCATTGGTCTTTTGCTTGCATGCACAATTAGAATATTTGGGATCGGCGAGAAAATTAAGAACAGGTACTGGTGGCCGAGAGGTCGGATGAGTTTTGTCCTGGTTGAGAAAATTAATATTATTTTTTTTGTGTGTGCCTTCTGTGATTTACAGAGTATAAAAAATTGTGAAAAAAGCTTCTACTATGAATTACAGTCATTCACATTTCTTCTGATTGTCATCGACGATTTTATATATAAAATGAAAACATAGTACGAGTAGATTGTCGTTGAACATACTTTTGTAACGTTATATATAGGTTCATAACATATGAAAAATATATTTTTAGTAAAACCTAAATGTTATACGCATGGGATGATTCGACAGCTATTTTGAAACGGAAGGAGTATCCCGCAGAAAGTGAAGTGGCCGGCTAGCTTACTGCAAGAAACAGAGGTGTCGTAGGAGCATCCATTATATTCTAATGGCTTGCTCCTTAGCTTGTCCAGCCTGCGGCAGGTGGAGTGCAGGACCTCGACGCCGTCGGGGATGAAGCGGCCGTCGCCGTCGCGGCCGCCTCTGACGCGGAGGGTGGTGATCAGCACGCGCCGTGTGATGCACCTGCATGGCAGCTTCATGTTGATCCAGACAGCACACAACGAGGTGCAGCCGTGCAGGACGAAGCCATGCCCTTCCTCGTAGTATGGCCATATATTGTCGATAATTTCGGGCGGTGCAAGCAGCTTCCCCTCTTCCGGCGAGTACCTGTACGCGAAAAGTGTGGTGTACCGGAGGAAGTAGATGGTGTCATGGTCGCCTCCGACGTGCACCTCCTCGCCGGAGATAGGGACGTACTGGCCGGTTTCACCAACAGTGGCAAAAGGTGGAGTCTCCGAAAGACAGTAGGATGATCTGCGACAGTGGCAAAAGGTGGCAAAGGATAGTGTTTTTTTTTGCATCTTCTCCAGTAGTCCAGTTTTCCTTCAATCCCTCCCGTCCCCTCTGCTGCAGCGCTGCCTGATCTGCGATTGTGCCCCTCTGGCCTCTGCCCTCTCTGCTCTTCTGGCCATCTGCTTCAGCCCCTCTGCCGCTCGTGCAGGTGCAGTAGCGCATGGAGGATGGCAGCAGAAGAGGTGAGGATGACGGCTGGGGCGGTAGTGGGAGACACGGGGATGGCGGCCGAGCCGGCTTGGGAAGAGGCCACGACGGCGGTCGGGGCAGCGGGGGGAGAGGCCACGACGGCGGTGCCGGCATTGGTCCAGCTAATACAGGAGGATCAGGAATTTTTTTTGAATAGTCTATTTTTATTTGAAAATACGAAAATATACCTACAATTATATTATTTACAAAATTAGCCTTCTGTCGCCTACTAGTTGGATGACACGTTAGTTGAACAACTGAAACATGTCACCTAACTATTAGGCAACAATAATATAGTCGTCCAACCGTTAGGAAACATTAATTTAGTCGTTCAATGGTTGGACGATATGTTCTGTCGTCCAACCGTTCGACGATATAAGTTTTCAGTCACCAAACAGTTGGATGATTGGATGACTTATATAAAGGACGCAACGGCAGTAGGCCCTCCGGCCGAGCGAGAGAAAGGAGGAAAGAAAGAAAGAAAGGGAGAGAGAGAGGAGAGGAGATACAGAGCCACTTGCTTGTGTAAATCAAAGACAAATATGAACCTACAAGTTAAAAGCACCAGAGTAACTAATTATTAAAATCCACAAACTAAGATACAGAGCCATGCGACACTCGGGTGGCAAAATTAGTGGTTGTTCCAGTAGATTTTTTAATTATAATGAAAATAAATTCATAATTATTTTGTGTTTATTTAAAACCTCATAACCACACATCCCCAATTAGGATCTAAAGAACTACGAAAGAGTGGTGTTTAGAAGAATTACATGGTAAGATATGAATTATTTCTTGGTTTTATGATCTTAGCATAACAAAATAGATGACATATGTCTTATCAGCTAGTAGGCTAGCTGTTATCATACCACTAATAATTAATAGCAAGTGGTGTTTCGGCCTTGCACGTTATAATACTAATTCTTGTAGGTACCAGTGAGTGGCATGATGGCAAAAGTGAGGATGTTCGTCCCCACCCATCTTTATTTAACCAGAGTGGTATGGTAGTGGGAGCGAGGATATTTGTTTCTACATATCCTTATTGAACTATAGTATACATATGTATTTAATGAGAAAACGTATATCTATACTCTGTGAGATCTTAGATCCGTCGCAAATTTTCTAGCGTGTGTGATGAATGTGCACACTTGTGTGACGTGAGTGAGTGGGGTATGCGTGTGGTATTCGTACCACATGTTCTTAAAAAAAATACTTACTGTTGTGAAAAGACTCGTTGCCTAATGTGGTGATCGTTTTAGCGATGGTTTCTGGTTTTTAGCTGAAATTTCACTGTAGCTGGCTGAAATTTTACTGTAGCTGAGTTAGTGGATAATGTAGTAAATAGTGAAAAAAAAAACTAAAACTAGAAACTGAAGCTAAAAAAAAACTGAAATGAGCGGGGCCTAAGAGATATCGCCTCTATTCTCTATTACGTAGACCTAGCCTTCCGATGTGTTCATGTCATGTGCAAGATCCTTCCATTCCTATAAAATATATTTATGCCATCATGGATATTCTAATACATGATAAATATCTTCTACCGCTGCAACTTGCTACTCTGCAAGCAGCAACCAACAAGCGAGCAGGGCAGAGCACAAGGTAGGGGGAGAGAGAGAGAGAGAGAGAGAGATTGTAGCAAGGATGGGACAGTGCTCGTTATCCAGGCAGCCGGAGGAGGGGCAGGGTCGGCCGTTGGAGGTGGCCGGCAGCGGCGAGAGGTGATTTCTATCCTGAGTCGGCTGGTTTTCGCCATTGCCGCTGGCTAACTGTAAACTGTCCTGCAAGAATTGTCCGGTTTTCTTGAATTGCTTCGTCAGATTAGGCACAAACCAATGAAATGAGCTCCTTCCTGTTTAATTCGAGTTGAACGTGTGTTCGTATTCGGTTTGGCCGGAGCCTTGATCTGTTGCTGCCACGTCGTATGTCCGGTGTTGTTTCAACGTCTGTTTCTCCACGATATTAAATCAATAATGTAAACACATGTTACATATATGTTCGTATTCAACACATATGTGGTTAGTGAAACCTGAACCACGTCAGCTTTAGAGGCGGTTTATTTCACAAGACTTAAAAACTTAGTGCTTTATTTCTACCGATAAACTCAGTCGTAATGTGGTTACAAGCGAGATAAGCTGAAATTAGGCCACTGAGCTCTGAATTAATAGCCCGGCAGCTGTGGTAATATTTTCTGTCTCCAACCTGCAGGAAGGTGCAGTTGGACAAGCCTACAAAGGTTGTGAAGCAACCCTGCAACACATCAGGCCAAGACGATCTAGTCCGAATGGTGTCACTGGACTCCATCACTAAAATGGGGTAAATCTGACGAGAACATGTGAGTTTCTCTCCCTTGATATTGCAAAAACATTGTGAATCTAGAAAGGTTTCTGAATTATCGGTCTTTAATCTATAGATGCTGCAAAGTGTTTTGTCTCTTCATTACTCTCTCGATTGTTTGGTGTAGTGGCAGATGGGAGAAGGGTTTGATTCGTGGTGGCGATGCATCCTTTCGCGGGTATGTACATGCAGGCATGCAGCCACTGTCAAGCACTAGGTTTGCATTTTGTTTAACAAATATACCTTAAGAAGTTGACAAATCACAGCCATGGAATGATATAAGCCGAAAAATAACTGCCTTTTGGCTTTGTTCAGAACACATGAATTCTGTTACAGGTTTTCCATTAGCTCTGAGTTGTTGTTTTTCCCTTAAAAAAGTCGTGTGTTGCATAGAAGACCCCCCTTTTTTTTAATGGATATATGTTACAGAGAATGCATTTAAGTAGTTGAACAATAATGGATGGAAAAGGGCTAGTGGAAGTTGGTGTTTGGATGCTCGCTAGGAGTCAGAAATGAGATGGGATATGTTGAGATGGGTTTAAGAATGGGATTGGGATGAACCCCTTCAAACTAGATATTTGTGTCGTTTACACCAGCAAACTTGTCAAAAATTTTGTGGAGTTTCATAATCATACATGAGCTATTGCCAAGTAATGAATTTTGAAAAGTGACAATTCTTAAGATTATCTCGGTTCTTTTTTATGTTACATTATTGGTGTTGAATCTTGTGTTAAGTCTTAAAAATGCCACATTTTCCCTCTTTCAGGCGTTTGATGATGATTGCTGAACATCATCACCTTGTCTGCTTATAATTTGTAAAAGGATGCAGCTGACGCCCCCGTTTGTCACATATAAAAAGCAAAATTGCTTCTCCAACCCTTGTCCTTTCAAACTTGTCACTTAGTAAGGAATTGTGTATTAGTTCATGTCCTATCAAACTCGTCACTTAATAAGGAATTGTGTACTTGTTCATGTACTTCCAAACTCGTTACATCATTGTACTTTGAGAGGCTGTTTATCTACACCCTTGTACTTTGATAAATAAGTCACTTAAGTCCTTCTATCCATTAGTTATTATATCTTTATGTGGAGTAATTGCTTAACACTTTCTAACATCTTATTCTATATTAATTCTAGACCTTAATATTATTGAAGTCTTATTCAATTCTAGGTCTCTAACTACTTCAAGAATACTTTCATCAAGCGCTAAAAAAAGACTATTTCCATCATTTTAAGCAGACTGATGGAAGTTACAGTATATTCTAGATTCCAGACTAGTGGTACATCATGTTTGTTATGGTTATAGACCAAATAGTGGATAATAGGGACTACAGGAAGGCCACAAAGGGGCTGCGCATGAAACTCATAGTAGAGAGTGGATGTAGAAGATGTGTGTACTATATCTGAGCTATAGCCCTTTCTCTAAATAAAATGGATCCTCCTCTCTCCATGATGTCCTAAGGAACGTATTTATAGCCACAAGGAGGTTGTTTACATAAATATTCCTATTGGGGTCTGCAATACTGAGGGTAACCATGTCTTTTTTCCTGTCCTAGGTATTTTGGGCTTGCTATACAGTTTACATGTTTTAGTGGGCCTTTTGGCATGGTGGGCCGATTGGACCACGGTGGGGGCCACTTCACCAACAGTAGCATCTCATTGTAAACGTCGTCATTACCGATAGGCTGAAACCATGGTACTTGCTTATTGGCCTCCTCCGTCCGTTAGACTCCCTGGATAATTTCCCGCGAAATTTTGGCGCGTCCTCTCGATCAGCGCTGCTGTCACGTGGTCGGTGCAAATCACGTCATACACATGGCGGTCGTCTCCTCGTCGATTGTGCAGCGTGGATTGCTGCGCCAGTTATAGGGGCAGCATGTCCTTTGAAAAGGTGTGCCTACCCTACAACCATTAATACTGCATGTCCTATCACTACTAAAGCGGTGCAGTGCTTCAGTTTTGGTCATTTTCTTTCTTGCCAGTTGTGATTCATTTGTCCGCTGTCGCCCTTTCATTGTCACGCTTCCCGTCCTTTCATCGCCACGCTTCCACTGTTTAGGATGGGCCTTGGAAGTGAGCATGCCGGTCACGTTGGCTCACCAGTTGCCTCGAGCAACCACGGTGGTGAAGATGAGTCCACTGAGTCCATCGGTGGCAAGCGGTGGAAGGCGTCGGAGAAGGTGTCCAGCGTGTGCGTGAACACTCTCGGCTAGTCGATCACAACAGATGAGCTACTGGATGCACTCGTGCGTGACAGCAAGGTGTCCGACCGTGAGCTTGTTCGACTCCCCGCAGATGATAAGGTCGTGCCATGGCCACGGGAGGGCAAGACGTTGGTCTTTGCGGCATACTTCAACGATGGGTTTCGCATCCCCGCCACACATTTCGTGGGTGATATTCTTTGGTTGTACGAACTTGAGCTCTCACAGCTTATGCCAAACACCATCGCTCGTCTTGTGGTCTTCTCCTGGGCGGCCTGTTTGGAGGGCGTCATTCCCAGTGCGCCAATCTTCGCCAACTTGCATGATGTGTAGTGCCAATGGAAGTGCCTGGGCGAGGGGCAGTATTCGAACCTAAGCAGTGTCAGCTTTCAGCTCTAGGGTGGCTATGCGAAGGACTTCTGTTCGAATTCCAGCTGAACAAATTAGGAGTCACACAAGCTCCCAAAGTGGTTTTACCACAGGATCGAGCACGAGAGCAGCCTTCGCTGGACAGGGCGCATCATGGACTTCCAACGCATCAGTCCTGAGGTCATTATCAACGTTGCTGTTTTCATTGGTCCAGTGAGCTGCGCTAGGAGCAACAAGCGATTTCGAGTTGGGTGAGGTTTATTTCAACTGTTATTTTGGTTTCATTTGTTCTTATTGCTTTACAGGTTTAGACAAACAGAAAGTAGTAGGGTTGAGAAAAAACTTCCGCTAGGTACTGCAATCATTCAGCCCCTCTGGTTGTGATATCTGATCCTACAAAATGGCATGGATATTGATATCTGGGATCAGAACTGGATTCCTCGGGAAGGCCTATTGCGTCCACTGGGACGTCGAGCTGAAGTGGGTGTTTCTAAAGTTTTTGAGTTGATTGATGCTGAAACCGGTCGATGGGATGAAATGCCAGTGAGCAATGGAGAGATCAGTTTTTTTTTTTTTAGCTTGGAACTATACGAAGAACGGTATTTTCTCAGTTAAATTGGCTTATCATCTCAAGGTGCAGCTTACGAAAAGCTTTCGTCAGACCGCATCCTCTTGTTCATCTTGTCAGGATTACAAGGGTCGGTTTAGGGTTTATGGGAAGCTGATGCCCCTAATAAGACCAAAGTGCACATTTGGAAAATTTTGAAGAATGGGATTGCAGGTGGCAGAGAGCTACATCAAAGACGCGTTACATCAGGGTTTTGGTGCCTGGCATGTGGACGGGAGGAGACTGCTCCTCACCGTTTTTGGAGATGCCCTCATTCTCAGGCGGTATGGAGATTGATCTCTGAAGCAAGATCATTTAAGCTGAAGGTTTAGTGGATGACAAATCTCTATCACACTGGATGCTGGACTGGATTGCCAAGTTAAAAAGGAAGATCTCAGCCTGGTGCGGCGGCGACCGAAAGTTTCAAGCGGTGCGACACACAGGCTAGAGTGCAATTAATGCATGTAAGGGGCTTTGCAAGCGAGGTGTACGGTCCCTGACAAGGTGGTAGAGACAGGGCAGCGGTGGGCGAAGCGGCAAGGCGGTGTGGCGGTGAAAATCAAGCGGCGGTAGCGTTTTTCGGACGGTGAACAGTGCGCACGTGAGGAACAGTTGAGAAGGATGGCTTGGTGGCGAATTCCTATCTTAGATGGCTGGGATTAGTGAGGAATTGGATTGGGATGCACAAGAAACCAAAATCAAACGAGAATCTCAATAACTTTGAAATTTCGGATTCGTTTCAAGGGCAGCGAGTGGCACGCGGGCGAAGGAGAGGCGGCGGTCGAGGGAGAGGATGAGGTGGCCAACATGAAAGGTGGGGGCAAGGGAGCGCCGACGGCAAGTATGGCAGAGGAGGAAGCGAGCACGAGGACATGGAGGAGGTAGGGGATGGCAGGCAAGCGGAGAACACGGACGCAGCTGCAGAAAAGGTAGTTGCAATGCGCCTCGACAGAAAGGCACGCGAAGGTTTGCGAGAGCACACGAAACTGATCCAAGGGGCTGCATCGCGCGACCAGCCCGATCGGACAGCTGACGCAGCCGCAACAACGTGGACGGCCTGAGGGGAGGAAAGACGTGGACGGCCTGAATGTTCAATCTTGTAACCTATAATTCCTTCACTTTTAATAGAGTTATAAACACTAACTTCTCTCTTTCCCCCCTTATTTGTTCAATCTTGTAACCTATAATTCACAGTAAGCTAGATTCTTGGAACTTTGGCGAGTGGGTTGAGCCAAAGCCATGAACTTAACTTCTCTCTCTCTCTTCCCCCTATGCTCACGAAGCTGGATTCATGAAACTTTGGTAAGTAGGTTAGGAGTCAACGCTATGCCAGGTTCTTTTGGGCTATAATGGTGCCTTCTTATGGCTTTTGAATTCTAACTATATACCAGAGAAAAATAGTCACATACAATTTTAGTCAATATATCTAAACTCTGGTAATATCTACTACAATTTACCTACAGCGTACTGTTTAAAAGCCTGAGCCGGCCGAATCCACAGGATTGTTTGCTGATAGCTCCAGGCTTTCATCTTCTCTTTTGTAAAGTAAAAACGTGTTTCTTGTGAACAAAAGACATTAGCAAATGACTTCCGCATAAGGTCATGCTTCTTGTGAACAAAAGAGATTGTTCAGTTATACATATCTTGGTCACCCAGAGCTAAACAAGGACTGTCAATTGACATATTTGATGGGTGTTCGCATGTCAACAGTAACTATCACCAAAACTTCCATTGAGATCATAAGCTGGTCTGCCACAAGCTAATGAACCAGTTAAAAAAACAATACGTGCGCTAATCTTTACTATTATAAAAGAAGGAGTTGGTGATTAACCCGTCGTCACTCCTCTCTTCTCAGCCATTCGATCTGAATATAAGATAAAATCCGAACCGTCTGTTCACTCCTCCCCTCCCTCCCTCCCACCCCGCACGCCCCTAACCCTAAAATCCGAACCGCTCTCCCCCCGCATCCCCCTCGCTCGCCCCCCTCGCACCCCCGCCTCCCCCTCACTCTCGCCTCGCCGCCCCCGCTCTCCCCCCGCCTCCCCCTCGCTCTCCCCCCGTCGCCTCGCTCTTCCCCCGCCGGCCCCCCGCTCTCCCCTGCCTCCCCCTCGCTCTCCCCTCGCCTCCACAGATCCGCCTCTCCCCCCGCGCCGCCGCCTCCTCCCCTCCTCCCCACCTCGCGTAGCCGCCTCCTCCCTTCCTCCCTTCTCGTAATCTCCGCGCAGGAGCAGCGCGGACACCAGAGCCCCCACTCCATCGGTGCGACCGACCT
Source organism: Melocanna baccifera (assembly GCA_036346265.1). Taxonomy (NCBI): domain Eukaryota; kingdom Viridiplantae; phylum Streptophyta; class Magnoliopsida; order Poales; family Poaceae; genus Melocanna; species Melocanna baccifera. Next base: position 18,564,398 of record CM070684.1, on the reverse strand, counting down.
GAATCGCTGAGGATCCCGAGGCGAAGGCGGGGGAGGAGGAGTGGAAGGGGCCCATGAGCCTCACGGGCCCCGCCCTGGAGGCGGCGCTGCAGGCGGTGGGGCGCAGCCTCGACACTGCGGTCGACCACCGCCTGCTCTTTGGGATGCACAAGAAACCAAAATCAAACGAGAATCTCAATAACTTTGAAATTTCGGATTCATTTCAAGGGCGGCGGCGGTCAAGGGAGAGGATGAGGTGGCCAACGTGAAAGGTGGGGGCAAGGGAGCGCCGACGGCAAGTATGGCAGGGGAGGAAGCGAGCACAAGGACATGGAGGAGGTAGGGGATGGCAGGCAAGCGGAGAACACGGACGCAGCTGCAGAAAAGGTAGTTGCGATGCGCCTCGACAGAAAGGCACGCGAAGGTTTGCGAGAGCACACGAAACTGATCCAAGGGGCTGCATCGCGCGACCAGCCCGATCGGATAGCTGACGCAGCCGCAACAACGTGGACGGCCTGAGGGGAGGAAAAACGTGGACGGCCTGAATGTTCAATCTTGTAACCTATAATTCCTTCACTTTTAATAGAGTTATAAACACTTACTTCTCTCTTTCCCCCCCTTATTTGTTCAATCTTGTAACCTATAATTCACAGTAAGCTAGATTCTTGGAACTTTGGCGAGTGGGTTGAGCCAAAGCCATGAACTTCCTAACTTCTCTCTCTCTTCCCCCTATGCTCACGAAGCTGGATTCATGAAACTTTGGTAAGTAGGTTAGGAGTCAACGCTATGCCAGGTTCTTTTGGGCTGTAATGGTGCCTTCTTATGGCTTTTGAATTCTAACTATATACCAGAGAAAAATAGTCCTATATAATTTTAGTCAATATATCTAAACAACTCTGGTAGTATCTACTACAATTTACATACAGCGTACTGTTTAAAAGCCTGAGCCGGCCGAATCCACAGGATTGTTTGCTGATAGCTCCAGGCTTTCATCTTCTCTTTTGTAAAGTAAAAACGTGTTTCTTGTGAACAAAAGACATTAGCAAATGACTTCCGCATAAGGTCATGCTTCTTGTGAACAAAGGAGATTGTTCAGTTATACATATCTTGGTCACCCAGAGCTAAACAAGGACTGTCAATTGACATATTTGATGGGTGTTCGCATGTCAACAGTAACTATCACCAAAACTTCCATTGAGATCATAAGCTGGTCTGTCACAAGCTAATGAACCAGTTAAAAAAACAATACGTGCGCTAATGATTTAATAAAAGTATATTTCTGCTCAATTGACTATCACTTATCATATGTATCATCCTGAGGCAAATAACATTCTCTGCGTTCAGAATGTGCTACCTTCCTGGTCTGATCATCTACTGTTTGATCAACAAACAGCACAAAATTACTCCTTCCATTTCAATAGTGATTTCCAACATAAGTATCAGATCAAGATGGCAGTAAAACAGGATGTCACACATACAAGGCATCGCATATAATAAAAAGCTTTTCGATATGCGATTTAACTCATGTTCAACATCCACATCATTCAGTTTCCATCAAAATCATAAACCTCAGAGTTTATGAGCAGAGTACTGAACAAACAGCTAAATTACTGGAATTGAAATTGAACCTTATATTAAATGATCGATTTCTTCACCCCAGATGAAGCTCTCATCACGGCAGGAAAGTCCACATGACTTTAGCGGTACTGTTAACGTAAAATAGCGATCAATTTGTTAGAATGCTTGTGAGCACCAACAAAGAAGAAAGTCAAAACTTGATTAGTAACGGCATGGCTAACTACACAATTATCGGTCGGATTTTCAATGACACCTACAAAGGTTTTATCTACAAGGAAACATTTTCAAATGCAAAAGATATGCTACTACATGATAACAATCATTAATACTGTATCACAGCTGAGTAGTTACATTCATTTGAATCAAGAATAACCACATATCATCATAGTTCAGAACTCATCCACAATGCAACATCCTGCAAACTTCTATGGCAGCATTTTTTTAAAAGCTACATTGGCCCTACAAAACCCTATCTCTTGAATCATCCAAAACATTAAAGATTGTGCCCGCGCTACCTTGGGCAACGGAGCACTCCAACCTAGCAAGGCGTGCCAAAGTGTGCCATTACAACCTCAACTTGACAAAGTCCGGGGATCAACCTCGAAGGCCAATTCCCGACAAGGTCCACGGACTGTTCCTGAACAAGGTCCAGAGCCAACCCCAGACAAGGTCTGAGGCCAGCCACGGACCGACCCCAGAGTCTCTTGGACATGGCAGGACACACACGGTGTGAAGAACAAAGCTACCCTTAGGAGTAAGCTAGGCCCGGTGGGTAAACTTGTAACTTCACTCGCCTCCTCCCCCCACTCTATAAATAGGACCCCTTGGAAATGGAGAGGAGATCATTTTGTAACCCTAGACACCCATATGCAATACACTTGTATATCTATTCGTGTGTGATTCTCGTTATGTCCTTTCGAATCCAACCAGGGGTCCTTACAAATTCACTGTCCAATCTCGTATCGACTACGACGACAGTTGGTACCAGCATCACACAATTAACAAAGAGAACCATGGAACCAGATTACTATTGTACTACAAAAAATAGACTTATCATTTACTTCTGCAGAAGTTGGTTGAAGGAATATACATTAAAAGTATCTACTAGGAAATCAAGAACATGACTAGCATTGTTCACAGCACAGGATAAAGTTTTCAGTGTATACCTTGATGAAGCCAATGTCCTTGGCGTTGCTGCGGAAACACTGACGGCAGCACATCAGCCCGTACTTCCTGATCAGTCCATGAGGGTTCCCGCAGACCCGGCTGCCAAACAGCAACAAATCTGGGGTCAGCTCAACAATTCAATAGGATAGTGTTTAAGACTATAATATAACTCAACGCACGGGACTCCAGAACAAGTCAGCAACCCAAAACAGCCTGCATCTCAGCTTTGCTTCAACGAACATTCATCATTTTTACCGCACATGGTTGCAAGACAAACACCTCCCAATGACTTACCCCCATCCCATGCAAACAGTGCCTCTTTACGGTAATAGTAGCAAGAAACAAATTTCATATTAGTTCCATAGGCCAAACAGGTGAATTTGTTACGCTACTTGCTAAACGCTACATCGAACCAAGCTGATGAAAGATTTAAGCAAGGCAACTAATCATCAAACCCAAACAGCCTATCACGACGAATAAATACCTCGAACTAAACCACTAAAGATGCCATATCATCCGCAAAGCAAAAAAAAAAAAACACCAATCGCCACAAGAAACTAGCACGCCTCGATCCGAGGACCATGTCACCAACAACGACACGCGCGACCAAACCAAACCCCAGATCCAGCTACGCGTCACTAGAACAAGCGGAGTAAGGAAAGGGAGGGATCGAGCGGCGATAATAGTAGTGGTACCAGACGCGGGAGCCGGGCCCGTAGTTCTTGGGGTGCGAGTTCCAGACGTTGGAGTGCCCCATCGCCGCCGCCTTCGCCTTCCGCCGCCGGTGAGAGGTGGGAAACCCTACGTGCGCGTGGGAGGACGTGCGGTGGCGGCGGTGCGAGCGGAGGGGAGACTTATATAGGGAGACGGCGCAATAAAACCCTAGAATGAGAGTGCACGGGTTGATTAATCCGAGTGGGCTTTTGCGGGCCTAATGGCCCTTTAGTTTGGCCGACCCATATCGAATTTGGGTGTCAGGTTTATTATTAGGGAAAATTTATTTCTGTAGCACTAAAAGTTCACTACTTTTAAAAAATACTATCAAAAAAATAGGGTTTCAGAAATTCTTTACTATTTAAAAAGAAGGAGTTGGTGGTTGCCGTCACGTCCACCCTCCCTCACTTCTTAATCATTCGATCTTTCCCCTCTCTTCTCAGCCACACGATCTGATTAAACCCTAAAATCCCAATATCACCCCTCCGCCCCCACGCCTACCCCTCACTCTTCCCCCGCCGCCCCCACGCCTCCTCCTCGCTCTTCCTCCCGCCGCCCCACGCCTCTCCTCGCTCTCATGCGCCGCGCTCTCCTCCCCCCCCACGCCGCCGCCTCCTCTCCTCCCCCTCGCTCTCCCCGCCGCCTCCTTCCTCTCCCGCCGCCTCCTCCTCCTCCCCTCCCGCCTCCCTCCTCTTCCCCCATGCCGCCTCCTCCTCCGCCCCGCCGCCTCCTCTCTCTCTCCCCCCCTCGCGCGCCTCCTCCTCTCTCCCACTCCGCGCCGCCTCCTCCTCACCCCGCGCGCCTCCTCCCCCCCCCCGCGCCTCCTCCGCTCCGCCTCCCACCCAGCCACACGCACCGCGACCACTTCGCCCTCTCCGCGGCCACGGTGCATGCTCCAAGACGCCACTCCACCTCACGGCCACGACGCGTCAAGGTAAGGCCACCGTCAAGGTAATAGTACTGTGTAGTTGAAAAATAGTTTCAAATAATTCTGATAGGTTAATTTCTAACTTTATGTAGGTACCTTCTTGAATTCAAGACTGCACAGAGAGGAAGGAAGCATTGAGAGCACAATGGCGGCCTACAAGGCGACCAGGTTAGTTTGTTAATCATTACAATGTTTGTACAATAATTGCTTAAGCTATCAGGTGCCTTGTAGTTTTATCGCCAATGGTAGATTTGTTATGATTACTGCTTGTGGTAATTGTTGGATTATCTTTTATGATCTTTATTTTTGGTCTACTAAAGTAAATAACATGTTTATCCCGAAATAGTTTGTTGTACAAAGTACTTCGTAGGATATTGCTCTTGTTGAACTGGCTCCTACTCATCCCATCAGACTTGGGCTTGCCCTCAACTTCTCCGTGTTCTATTATGAGATTCTGAACTCACCTGACAAGGCTTGCAACCTTGCAAAGCAAGTTTGTGCCACTTTCTACTTTATGGATGATAGGCCAGACTCATTTGCTGATGACATGCGTTGCTCAAGCTAAGGCTATAGATGTGCATATTTGGTTATAAAGACGAGCGTACATTTTTCTCACTGGAGTATAAACGTTGTTGTGATCTCATGACACCACATGCTACAATTGTGTAATTTGAGTACATTGTTTGTAGTGGAAGTCATATAGTTCTCATCCAGTTTCCAGCATTACTTCACGTCAAACGTCTATATTTCTTTACTGTCATTGTTGGACATATTGGTTTGCTAATTGTGAAGCTGTGTGGGGATGATTTATTGGTAACTTACCATGATATTTTCGCACAATAATTTATTTTGGAATATGAACTTGAACATGAGATGTCCATCCATTGTATTAGCTGTCGGTTAATTGTTAGGTTAGTGACAATAAGTGAGCTTATTATCAAGGGTATCATGACCTTAAGAGTTCCTTTTCCTTAGCATGATTCCACTCGAGCTGTTGCAAGAGTTCCTTGTTCTTAGCATGATTATGCTCAAGTTGCCCCAGCATCTCTTGTTTTTTCATTTCAGTTGGACCAATCATTCTATGTGCATTATGGATTTGCTAAAATTTTCTTTAATCATTCTATGTGTATTATGGATTTGCTAAATTTTTCTTTACAGGCTTTCGATGAAGCCATAATGCTTCCGTACATTTATTTGATAGTATGCATCAATTTTATTTAGTTTTTCGTTGCAACGCACGGACACTTTACTAGTATCATTGAAAAATTAAAGTTGCTTCGAAATTTAGCACTCCGTTGGTTTTAGTTTGTTACCTCTCATTTTTCGTCTCTCATTTTTCGTCACACAGTGATCGCGAAATGTCTTTTTTTTTTTTTTGCCCCTCACTCGCTCTCTCCGCTCGCTCGCTCGCTCGCTCTCGCTCTCGCTCTCTCCTCCGCCCGCGCGCCGCCAGCTCCCTCCCCGCTCCCCGCCGCCTCCCTCCCCAGCCCCCGGCCGCCTCCTCCCCGCCCCTGCCTCCCTCCCCGCCCCCGCCGTCGCGGCCTCCCTCCCCGCTCCCCCGCCGCCTTCCTCCCAGCCCCCGCCGCCGCAGCCTCCCTCCCCGCAGGAGGCCACTCCGGCGACGCCTCCTGAGCGGGGAGGAGAGGGAGGACGGGACTCTACCCTGAGCAGGCACTACCGTCTCTGTCTTTGTGTTTCGCCGCCGACGCGTCATTACGTGTGCCATCGAATGTCTCGTCCCAGGGCAAGGAGAGGGAGGACGGGACCGACGAGGGCAACCGAAAGGAAGGGGAGGAGGGGGCTGTGGAGGGAGACGTGGAACTGGACCTCTACAGCGCCGCGGCGGGCGCGGACCTACTGCCCCCACCTGTCGTCCATGCCCGCTGCCGACGCCGACCACCTCACGCGCGACCCCGCCCGACTCTCCGTGCTCCAGGTTTGGCTCATCCTCCTCCTCCTCCTCAAAACCTAGGTAATTTAGCGAACTGTTAGGGTTCTTTTGTATCCTCAATATTCAATTTTGGGAATGATGACGAGATGATTAGTTTAACAAGTAAAGGATCGTTCTACCTTGTGACAAGGAGATTGTTGGTTGTAGATTGTGAGTCAAAATGTTATGATGAACCGTTTACAATGCAGCAATTATTCGTTTGTTTCTGTTAGAAACACATGTAGGTTGTCAACGGCATCAAAACATGTATGGATCATGTCCAGAATATCCCCATCCACCAAGTAGGCATTGATCATCAGATTGCTCTGTAGGATGGGTTGCTGAACCTACCTGGAAACATGTTGTGATATCTGGTGATCGGACTGGTTTCAATATCTTGGGATTTATTGCACCAATGCCTGCAAGCAGGGTGACTTCGCACTCAGTGGCTCTGCTGCAGATTAGTTAGATTAGAATTGAAGGTCAGTTTTTATTATAATATTAGATAATAAGAGAACATGGTTGGAGTAATAAGCTATGCACTAGACCTGTCAAGAGGTGTTAGAGAGGCCTGGTAAGTGAGAACATGCCACTTGTTTAGTCTTAACAACTCTGCACATGACTTGCACACCCATAGAGCGTAAGAGGGGTCATTTCTTGCATCTTATATCACTCCATTGGAGCATTTATGCCAGAGATGAGTAGAATATTGCTGTAACAAATCTCAAGATTATATATGTAGATGGGAGTGACTCATTTCTCCTTGAGTCAGCATCTTGACTCATATGGAGCTATTATCCTTTCATAAAACAAATTGTTATGAGATTGCTTTGTTCATTCACGATCTTCTCAATACACAAACCACTCCCAAATGTGGGATATGGTTAGGTTCTATGGATTTTGAAGATACTACTTTGTACTTTCTACCATGATAAGTTTTAAATTCGAGGTATTTTAGATAGCCATATCTAAGTTTTCTTATGAGTATTTCTCATGTAGATGTCATCACCCTGCTGAAAACTGGCTATGCTTGAATGCTTGATCTGCAAAGCTGTGCTGTGCAATCGTTTTATCAACAAGCATATGTTGTGCCATTATCAAGAAACGGGGTATTGTCTTGCCCGGAGCTTCAGGTAAATTGTTGAGCCTGCTTTTTATCGACTTTTTCTTTGATCACACAGAATTTCCCTTGGTTCCATGCAAGATCAATCCATTGTGGTGTCGGTACGCTGGGTTTTAAATCTCAGACATCTATTGTCATTTGAAGTGATAGATTCGACTATGCACGTTGGCCCACCAATAAGCATTTACTATTGAACTGTGCTGGTTTATTCCTACAGACATGGATTCTTAAAAGAAATACAAAATATACAGCATCAGCCAATACTTTGCTACACTGGTTTGACCAGTGGAACCACTGGTTGGACTTGTGGATCAGTAACCTCACTGGTCTGTTTCAATATCCATGCTTCTAGAATTCCATTACAATGCGAAATGCAGCCTATTTCTGGCAGCTACCTTTCAAGCATTCACTAATTGAATGCATGGTCATTTGCTGTTGAGCTGATCTAGCTTTAGCTAATGAACAATGAGATAATTGATTCATTTGAGCCTTGATTGCTACAAAGAAAGAAATAGAAAAGAACGCTCTATACTTTGCTGCATTACTACATCATTGGTCAAAGATATGATTTTCAAATTTCTAGCGGTGAACCAAGTTGTAGACATTATACAGATAGACAATGATAACTGAAATTGTATCTAATATAAGATTAGTATCTTCATATTAATTTATTTTATGTTGTTAAACTCTCAATCATATGCTGCTGTTCCCTTATCGTGTATCTGTACCATAATGTCTCTGACTTTTGTAATCAAGCAGTGCTACTATGTTGTAGCATGTTCACATGATTTGGTTGGTGTTACTTAGCATTGTGTATGTATTTTTTGCAGTGATCTGTCAGTCTGGTGTTTTGCCTGCAACTCATACCTAGATGTTCAATGCATTTTAGAACTGCGCCCAGTTTATGAAGTTGCACATCTGTTGAAATTTTGACAGCGGCCCCCTTTCCGGTCACTTGAAGTACTGAATTTGAGCAGTGGACAAAACGGAAGTTCATCATCAAGATACTAATGATCTATATTCTGTCATGATGCTTCAAATAGATCAAGACAGACAGTAGTCTACTATGAGAGGTGGCACTTGTCAAACTTTAGTACAATATAAGTCATCTAAATGATCATGTTTCTTCTTCATTACCTTGGTTACGACATGTTAACAATTCAAAGCTTCGTTAGGTAGCCCTTGTGACATAGTTTGTTGTGTTGGGTGTGAAGCAAAACGACAAGTGTAAAAGTCTATTCACCTTTCAAGATAATAAAGCAATTATAATTGCCTTGATGTTGACATTCAGAAAAGTATTCAACTGCGAGTATCTTTGGCTCCAGTGACTGATGTACTTTAGCTTATCCACTAAAAGACATGAAAGTTTAGGTATGTGTCATTTGACTTTAGGTTCTGGGGTAAGACTTAGGCTCATCAATCTCTAATAGGCATTATTTGTACTTTTATATGCAGTATTTAAAGTCAGCCTGACAACTTTTTGTCTGCCCTGAGGGGTCCTCTCTCCTCTGCTGTAGAGAAGAAAAATAAAAACATGGAAGCTATCTAATTGGGAAATAAACACTCAGTATTGCAATCCAGGGCATGAGCTTGAGGAACTTATTGTTTATAGTTCAAATGTGATCTAGTTCATTGTTTCTAGATTTAGCAGTTCATGTGAGGGAAATGCATGCACACTTTCTATTGCACGGCAGGGGATCTGCTTCCGGAACTTCTAGACCCAACTAGAGCACTTTGTGATATAAGCAAGCTAGGAAATTCGATGCATCTTTAAAATAAGCCAACACTAAGTGATGTGCTTCTGGGAGGATAAATACTGACATGAAAGCTGTTGCATGGTTTTTTGCAAAATGATTTGAGATATTCTTTGAGTTAGTGTGATGTTGTCTTTTATTCGTTGGGTTGATAGTGTTGTCAATTTACCAGTTGCCTAACATTGTCTGTCCAATCAGATGTAAAAAAATATCTGCTATTTACTCGCGTGCTTGGCAAGACATGTGGATGGTCATGCCAAGTGTGCAGCATATGATACAAAGCATTTGCCTTAATTAGCGTTAGATACATTATTATTGTTCAATGCAATCATCTCAAAGTCTCTTGCTAGTGCTTGTTTTATCATTATTCTGATTGATCTGTGCTATGTACTCCTTTTCAAATCTCACAGATATTCCTGGCTCCAAACTGGTGGTAACCGTTCTTTAAAAAAACAAACCGTTGGTAGCCAATTTGGCTGAACTGATATGCTGATATGGCACTGCTCTAGATTTGTTTACTTCTTTTGTTTCACTGCTATATCATGTAGTGACATCCTAGTTCTATACTTCTGTTTTGATTGTTTTTTAAATGTATTGTTACACATTGATATTGAGGCTACACAAAAAAAGGAAATAATTTTCTTTATATATTATTTTCTTGTCTGGGAATTTTGTTGATAACTGTATGTACCTTTTAGCCATCATTCATTCCAGTCAGATCTGTAAGACTACAAATCATATTAAGGTTAAAAATCTGAACTAGAACCTAAAGAGAGTTTTAAACTTGTTTAGTGTTCGTTTCCTCAACCCAAAAAAAAACTTGTTTAGTTTTTTCACACCCTTCCGTAAATACTACTCCCTTCAGTCACACCTTATCTGATCGTGGTAGTGGTTGAATAGTGCTAATAAACTTCAAATGCTGTCTGAGCATCAAAAAGAAAAGATGTCACTTGCTGTTCCTTTTATCTTGTGTGAAATGGTACTGTATTCAGCATGATAGGATCAATTAAGTATCTGTTGCTTATATGGTTGCTGAGATACTACATAGTACTTGATCATGTAGGACAAGTGTGCATTCAGTAGTTGGTATTGGACTTCATATTCGTCATCTTTGAGGATTGCTTAGGGCACTTAACAAAAGCCTCCAAGTGTTTGGTCAGATGTCCATATCAAGAACATAGCGAATGCTGCCATTATGCACTAAAGACACCCATTAACTGGTGAATATCCATATCAATGGAATCAGATCCTGTGACCTCCGGTTGAACAGGTACGACTTGCCTTTCGTCCTCTGATCAGAATTTGGAGGGTCTACATCGAGATGGGCGAGAAATTAGGTTTATTTTGTGTCGTTCTCTTGAAAAAAATTTAAATTTCTCATCTGTTTCGATTTATGGTGTTAATTTGAGTGCAGGCCACTCTTATTCCAGGTTGTTTATGCTGTTTGAATGGCACGGCAGAAATTTTGAACCCCTCATAGATACAAGCGTGCCTGCCCATGCCTGGAATATCTGGGTTGATATCATGCCAGTGCATGTTGGAGCACATGCATACGGTTTGAGCCAATTATGCAGAAGAACATATTCAAGTGTCATTTTTAGGTCAAGAAAAAGGTTGTCCATATTGACTAGCTAGCTTTGAACAAGCCCCTGCCAGTGTCTTGTTAAGTACCCAGAACAGATCCAATGCAATGTGATTGCATCAGAGTGAAACATTGACAGCTGCAGCATCAATCATGCATCTAGTGTTTTGCAGTTTTTACTATTGAAGCTTTGGGACCATTGGTGCCTATGACAAGTTGGAAAAGTCTGGTGTGCTCCCTTGCCACGTGTCAATATGAGTATCCTTCTGTGTGTGATATGTGGATCTTTGTGACATAGGCTAATGGACTTGTAAATTTGTAATCACATTGACCTGCTGACACACACCATGGAGAGAAGAACGAAACAAAAATAAAACAAAGGGAATATGCAAGTTCACCTGGCTTCTCCATGCAGGAAAATCAAATGGCACCTAAGCTGTTAAGACTGCTTGTTGATGCACGAGAGGTCACATGTTTCACTCACACGGAGGGCGAGTTGGGGCTTTGGGGGTTAGGCTGAAACAACCCAGAATTCAAAAACAAGTTGAATTTCTCTTAATTTTGATCCCAACTGAATCCTTACCCAATTCAACACTATCCCCAGCCATCTACAACCACTTTACCTGGTCCTGCCACCTCCTCTGTCCACTTGTGCCATGCTCCAGCCAGCAGCTGCTACTGTTCATGAACCGACAAAACTCCGGAAGATGATAGTTGTCGCAAGTTTTCGGTCAAACGTCGCCTCCTCCAATTCAACCTATACACCTCGGTAGTAGCATCCCTGACACCCCTTAATGCCCTCTGACCGCTGACGGGCAAAGCCAAAGCCAAAGCTCCTTAAGTCAACGCTGCAACCTCTCACAATCGACCTGACGCCCTGCCACCTTGACCATGTAGTGCGCCACCCAAGGAAACACCAAGGCCAAGGCATCAACACAATTTGCCAACCTCCCCTATCACAGCTGAACCCTATCGAACCGTCCCGCGCCATCCATGACCTTACCCTAGGTTTGGACCGAATGCGTGACAATGCCATAGAGCATTGGAATATTGGTTTGCGGATAGAAATTGCCTTGGTGAAAAAATAAGAACTAAAACCTTATACTGAGTAAAGAACTAGTGATCACTCAACCGCAAGTTTTGACTTATCAAATCTAGTTTAGTAGCTACTCAACTCAATTGAATATCTATAGGGTGTTAGGGTTCCAGATGTGGAATAGCCCGCATGCAAAATAAAGGGGTGGTATGGAAACAGTAAAACTATACTTAACAACGGTAGGATTACACGAAAGTCGGGTCGCATGCTTTCCGCGTTAGATAGTGGAATGTCGACTGCCTGTGTTACCTAGTCCCTACCAAGTAGAGGCTATATAAAGATATGAGCAATAAAACACCTTGTTATCTCAACTTAGTCGCACGCGAAAATGTTACGTGTCTATAGCTTGATATTGTGAGTCGGAGGTATCTTGTGAATAAAGTTAGACAATTTTGCAGAGTCAAACTATAAATGGTATTCGAATACGTCGTGCTTCTGGTAAATGAAGCTATATTTATTGGGTGATTCCAATAGCGAGACATAAGTAGATTTGGTATTGTTGTAACCTGTTAATCAAGTTATTGAAACCCCAATCTCTTAAGATGTTCTTACTTTGTTATTTTATGTTCAAAAATATTTACAAATAAAAGTGCATCCATAATAGTTTAATAAATCACTATATCCCCATCTCTTGAAAATCCTAACAAGTAGCTATATAGTGTTTATAGTGTTTCTCTATGTAACTTGTTGATTACGGTTGGTTGTACTCATTCTTACTTTGTTTCCACCCAAAACAGAGATCCGACGAAGAAAGAATGTTACAAGTTTTTATGTTAGGGTTACAACCGCACTCAAGCATTTCTATAGGAATTTTCTTCAATTCTTTTGAATGTAATTTAAGTTTTGGGTTTGGACGCATGTAAAGTTGTTAAAAGTTGACCGATAGGTAATATTTTAATCAAATTAACAACTTTTAAATGTTTGTGAGCAGATAATACTCCTATCCGCAACTGAATTTTAAAACTGTTGCAGGATATACGACGCTTCTTTCTAAAAATGGGGCTGTTATATGGGTGAGTTAGTAGTCTTGGATTTATATAGAGAGCCAATTCAAGTTATATCTTTTTAACAAAAAAAAGTACTTCCTGCTATTATTATTTTGTGTAAAGGTTTGTCCACGGCCTGTGATGGATAAACAAACATGTCTGCACGATCGCATTGGTGGATGGTTAGATCATGGGTGGTGGACCAGCACGAATGATGTCTTTGTTTTATATCTCGAAGAGGAATATTTGCTCACCCGATCATTGAAGTGGTTTTGTTGAATGATGTTGTGCCCCTAGTGTCCTAGTAATCTGCACTTGTGTAAAGCCACTTTTTATGTTTGTCATGTTAGGGCTATGCTAGATGTGTAATATGTGATGTCTATGATGATGTTCATCATATTTTTAGTCAGACTAAGGGGCGTTCGGAATAGCGATGGTTTATGACTTCTAGTTGAAATTTTACTGTAGCTGATTGATTTTTTTTTACTGTAGCTGAGTTGGCTTATTGAGCATAATTAAATTTAAAAAATGTAAAAATAAAAACGACATGTTAACCTATCACAGATAATGGAAATGAATACAGAAAAAAATAAAACACAAAAATACCAAATAAAACAAAATAAAACAGAACAAAAATACTATAGTAATTAAGAAGCCGAACGTGCAGAAAAAGCCACCGTCGACCGCTGTCATGAGCAGCCCCTTAAAATTAGTTGGCTGTGGAGAGCTCCCAATTACAGTAATGTGCTTGTAGAGGCTTGTAACAAAAAAAAAGTACTCCATGTCATGTATTTGTCTTCTGAAATTGTAACACGTTCTAAGAATATATGACTTTTGAGGAATAATTCAAGAAACTAAGTGTAGAGGAACGTACAAACCTTCCGTGGTTAAAATGAGTTGAAGATATTCGACGAAAACTCCTTGTGCATTAATTTTAGTTCTATATGCTGTTTGTTCTGTTGTATAGTTTTTTTTTCAACCTATACCTGATATTGCACTAGATAGCAAAAAATCTGAAGTTTTCTATGTGAGAATAAAATGTTTAAGGTTAACGAATAATCCAACAAATTGGGCTAGTTTGGTCTATTGTCTGACTGAATGCTAGAGCTCAAAACATAACTCGCTAACACAATCAATGGAAATGCTAGTAGCTTCACCAATGTTCAGATAAGAGACGACTCATGGATCCCGATAGGCTGATAGCTACAGTCTCAACCCAGCTTTTTGATAACCACACAACGTATTGGAGGCACTAAGAAAAATGCAACCAAAAAGGCCCAAATTACTCATCAGATGCAACAATGCAAACAGTGAGCATTATATAACTACTACGAGATATTGAGGGGGTGATCGTTTCGGCTTCAGCTTCTAGCTTCAGCTTTTTTTTTACTATTCACTACACTATCCACTAACTCAGCTACAGTGTTTTTTCAGCCAGCTACAGTGTTTTTTCAGCCAAAAGCTAAAAGCTATCGCTATTCCGATCACCCCCTGAGTCTCGAGCCCTAGCTTAATTTGTAAGCCTCTACAGCACAGCTGAGCCCCTCTTTTTGACCAAACTCTTCGTGCGACATGTGCAATTCCTTGTGTATAGTACCACTGCACGCCGATCTTCCTTTCCACTTTTCTGGATCAGCTGGAGTTCTCCTAGCTAGCCCTACCCAGTAGATTTTACCTGATGTTGAGTGTGTTTGGAAATCGCTGCTAATTTGAGGGTCCTTCCGCCACCCCCTCCCCCATTCCTTGCGCCTAAGGAGGACTTTTAACAAAAAAAACTCTGCTCGATTCAAAAAAGTTTACTCGATTTCGAGAAATTTCAACTCTGTTCAAGAAAAATTCAAATCAATATCAAATCGAGAGAGAGCGAGACAGAGCAGACGAAAGCAGCAACGAAGAAGACAAGGAGCAGAAGAGGAGAAGTCGAGCGCGCCACGCGTCAGCCATCGGGTGCGTCCGCGAGTTACCCGCCGTGCAGGTAACCGCAGATTAGTCCTTCCGTTGGAAATCAATCGGTACCTGGGATCCAGGTGTACCCTCGTCGGACGAACGCACTAATGTTCACTTGGAAATCGGTACTCGGGATCAAGTGTACCCCCTGCCTACGCTATTCTGGGAGAGCATACAAAGTACTACTCTTTGAAGTTTTCAAAACGCAAAAAATTAAAAAAAAATAAAATAAAATAAAAAGATAAAATTGCTACAGTGTGCTACAATGAAATAATCGTTCACAGTCATCGCCGAACACACAGTGAAAGCTATACTGAGCGTGCCCTTAACATCAAGATGCGGCTGAACCATTTTGAAGTTTTCAGAGTTAAGTTTGTTTGGAGATCGACTAACAGTGCTGCTAATGTGGTAGCTAAGACTAGCTGCAAGGATAAGCTATTTGCTACTTGCTTTAGTGCTCCTTTTGTGTTAAGTTCCTTGATGTCAGATTGTAATGGGGATGCAGCTAAGGGGGTGATCGAAATAGCGATGACTTTTGGCTGAAAAAACACTGTAGTTAAGCTAGTAGATAGTGTAGTGAATAGTGAAAAAAAAGCTAAAGCTAGAAGCTGAAGTCGAAAAAAACCAAAACGATCAGAGTCTAAGTTTCTCTAGAAAAAACAACTCCTACACGCTCTTCCAAGCATTAGATATAAAATTTGCAGCTCAGTGGAAGCATGGCAAATTTTCTTGGAATTCTCTGTCCCATCGATCTTAAGATAAGTGTATTATGGAAACTTCATTTTGGAGCTGAATATTTCCTCTAAAATTCCAACTTCTGGCTTCTTTTATTTTTCACTATTCCTATTTTTTTTATCTTTTTCTGACTTTTGAGCTTTTTTATCAGTTCTTTTTTCCTATATTTATTTGTATTAACATGATGGGTTAACCTATTTTTAATTTTTAAAATTTTAAATTTAATTATGTTAAATAAGTCACCATCAGTTACAGTGTAAAATAAATCAGTTACAGTAAAAAAAGTCAGAAATCATAGCTTATTAAGTCTAATTAAACACCACCTAGATATGCCAGTGAATTTAGAGAGAAAATTCTAACGATGTTCCTGCGTAACAAACGGAGCCTTGAGATATGCCAGTGGATTAGTATATAATACACATTGGAGTGACCAATGATGATGCGTGCAAATCCAATCCCCAATCCTTCGTTGGGTGGAGTGACCAATAATGATCCATTGCAGCGTGGCCCCACCATGGATGAGGCGATGCGCCTCCTCAACCCGGCAAGTCCAATGTCCGGGGCTCTCGTCAAGGCTTCAAAGGAAAAGATTTTTCCTCCTTTATAGTACTATACTATAGTTGTATTTTATAGTTTTTGATGTAAATATTTATATTTTGGCTATTCTTAAGAGAGTACAAAAAGAGATATTCGTATGTGATTTTAGCTAATATAGATGAATTCGGTATAGTGTCTATTACAACCAACTTTAGATCCTACTTTAAAAAGACATACCTTTTAATTTAAAAGCTAGTTGTTATAACATAAACAAAAAACCATAAACCTAAAACTCAAAAAAACCAGCCTATATATACAAGTGGCCTCCACATGTGTTTCACATGCAAGCATTCTTCATTTTTAAAGGAGGAACATTTAGGGGGTGATCGGTTTGACTTTTTTTTAGTTTCAGCTTTTAGCTTCAACTTTTTTTTTACTATTCACTACACTATCAACTAACTCAGCTACAGTAAAAAAAATCAGCTACAGTGAAATTTCAGTCAAAAACCAAAAACCATCGCTAAAACGATCACCCCTTAGCCATTTATCACCTGCTACTGGTTAATATGGGCAGCTCTATCAACTCCTTGGGAAGCTTCAGTAAACTATTAATTAGAGAGGATGCAGATTAATCAGCTATGTACAGAATTTATTGCAAAATGATAGTCGTATAACAAATATAACTCTATATTATATATAAATATATACGTATTGTAACATCTAACTACGCAATCACAAAGTTTTTTTATACGACAACCAAGAGATCACATGGCATGGAACAATGCTGATCGATAACCTTATGTCCTTGTTCAGTATTAAATGAAATCTTCCTACGTATCCTAGGTTTCCTATGCAAGTGATAGCGAAAATAATGAGCATCTATGGCCCCGCTCAACTGGGCTTCGGTCGTCGCTAGTGGTGGCGATTTTTTCACTGTAGTAGGTACTGTAGCTATAGTACCTGCTACAGTAAAATTTATTTTTTCCGTTCTTTTTTTAAAAATTTACTTATACTTTTTTTTTCGTTTTTTGTTTTCGTTTTTTTAAATTTTTTTTACATTTAATAATACTCAATAAACCAACTTAGTTACAGTGTTTTTTCAGCCAGCTACAGTGTTTTTTTTAGCAAAAACCAAAAACCATCGCTATTCCGATCACCCCCTATAACATTCAGCCATCATTTTCAATCGAGACTTTGACACGAAGTAGTGCATTATGTGTCTAAAATGTACTCTATATATCAGCACCATTTAAACTTCGAACCATGCGAGCAGCATTATATCCTCCAAAATCAACATATCAGCTGCCTTAATGGAATATTAAAATGCACATAAACATGAAATGAGATTAGCACGGACATACACATGCACGATGGACCCATGTGAAATCTCAGCTGCTTGCAAGCAAGAGATTATTATTATTATTATTATTATTATTATTATTATTATTATTATTATTATTATTGGCTAGGAGGCAGGTAGATCTAGAGACTTTGTTTTCTTTTGCCAAGCACAGGGAGGGAGACATTGACATGGCATCTTATGTGCTGATGTGATGACACGACAAGATCATAGACCGGCTCTTATATTGGGGCGCATAATTCCAATGTGCATAGTACGCATAGCAGCTGCATCCTTTGGTGTCTGTTCTAGAATGACTGTGCTTAATTATGAGAAGAAGAAAAAAATAAGTTGTGTGTGTGGACTGACACTGACACGCTGGTCCTGATGACATTGATATGTGGGTCCCGTTAAATTGCACCAATTGGGTTGGGCATGTTCTGTATTTCCATGTGGAAAAATCACCTAAATATAGATTAACTCAAAAAAATACAGAAAAACGACATTAAAACAAATCGTAAATCGTGTTGTGTACGTATCACTGTAACATGCATGGTGATGGTCTACACTCTACAAATGTGTAGTATATGAGGCATGCAGCATCTCTACGAACAAGTACGTACCTTAGAATATTGCGACTTTTAAAGCATTATTGAATGTGGTGCAGATGTGCTATTTCTATTGGTGAGCTACTTTACTAAGGCAATCTTATGGAAAACAAAGGTGATTTTCTATATCATTATTATTGAATGTGGTGCAGATGTGCTATTTCTATTTTCGATGCATGATGCCTCATCAGCCACATAAAAACAACAACAAAGTAAGTATGAATTTAAAACTCAGCAAGTATATAGCAGAATAGTAAATATTAACACTACCATAAATATAAGCATAATCCTATTATTTTCCATACATCTTGTCATCATTACTTTCTCTCCATTAACACAATGCATACATACATACATGTCATTCACCTTACCCATATGACAGAACAATGAGTATTTATGAATAACTCTTTTCTATGCAACACAATGCACATACATCTATCTTTTTTTTTCTTTAGCTTATAGCGGTATGGGGTGGGTGCTCACCTAAGCCAGTCTATTTTGCTTTCTATTAGGGTATTACGGGTCTGTTCTTTGCGGCTGCGGCTGATGGCTTTTGGCTGCGGCTGATGACTTTTTGGCTGTTTACGACAGAGATTGTGGAAAGAGAGATACTCGTTTGCGATTTTTAATGATACAGATATTAGTTTTTTAATGTGTACTACAATTAACTTGTAGACCCTATCTTAAAAAAATACTCCGTTTAAAAGTTAGTTACTGTAGCAAAAGTCAAAAGCCGCTTGCAGAAACCGCAAAGAACACCCCCTACATCAAGCCTGTGCTATGGGTGGGGATCGAGCCCAAGACCTCACGCTCATGCATGCGGCCAGACCCTCACACATCCACCTGGAACTCATCCGGTCCCCGGTTTCAAAGTCCGAGCGAGCAGAGGAAAGAAAGGCTTTATTTTAAACTAAAAAAATATTTCCAAAGGAAGTACACATAAACTTAACTTATGAGTCAACGCTATGCAATTTCATATAAAAATCGATTAACTATTCCTCATTATAATTACTGTATTTTAAATTAGAAACTTAAGATGCCATCATTGACGAACAATCATCTAACATTTCTGATAAGAGAGGTGCTTCGATACTTTTCTTAATAGTGATTTGCATAATTTTTAAAGCATGACAAATGATGGATAGATGTTATTTACCTCTTTATTTACTTTAAAATTAGTGCTACTCTTATTAAAAAGGAAAGCATTGAAGCACTGCTCTTCTGATAAACACACGCTAAGCTTGATCCTTAATTAAGCTTTGTTTTCTTGTTCACGTGATTGGATGTGTTGGATAGATTTGTTCATAGTTATGAGATGACTAGACGAAAGATTTTACTTGGCAAATTATGTCGTCTTTTTCTTATGAGACGTCTAATCCAAGTAAACATCATCACGCGTGTTCAGCTGCCTGCCTTTTTTAGGGCTTTCTGCAATTCTATTTTCTGTGATTTTTTTTTATTTTGACCCATCCAAGCATGTCAAAACTTCGCTACAGAAATTAGTTCATTTTATTTGGCTAGCTAGCTGAATCTTAGTTGTCTCAAAAACTAGTTAATGACAGAATGATTCTTTTTGTGCTCAGTTGTCAGATATTTTCACACAATTTTGTTTTTTCCCCTTTCAAAGAAGTATTGAGATCAATGCACTGTTGAGCTCATTTTATTCAGAAATTCATTCAACACTGGCCGATAGACGGGTCCAGTGCACAGTTAGAACTCACATGCTCCTGTCCTACAATGAGTACATATGACAAATTCTGATACTCGAAGTACAAGAAATTCAAAAGAAAATCCACTTAAATTTAAACATTTCATATAAATTCAGTCTATCCCCATATGATGCGGTTCTTGAAATGAGGACAGCTTGTCTAGATACTAGCTAGAACGTAAACAATTTTGTCATTTTCTTGTAATTTCGACAGAAATTAGGTAAATGGTGTAACTCTCTTTTTTTTGGGGCAAACTAACTACCAGGATCATGCATCAAGTAACAACTTAGAAACAAAAAAAAAAGATAGGTAATACAATAATACAGGCAAAGTTTTTTGGCCATCATAAACACCCAAGCACCCAACAAAATCATGCCTCTGCTTAACCAGAGCACAAATCTACAAGCATCTAAAAATCCAGCTAATCCTTTGGGAAGGGTGACAGGGACCTGCATCTGATGGCAATGAGATGGACAATGACAGGGCTGACACCATGGTGTGGAACTAATAATGCAGTGTTGGATTTTCATACCCTTGGTCCAAATCCTTGGAATGAATGCAAATCCCCAATGAGAATGAATAGTTTGCTTGCACTGCAGGCCTCACAAATCTGAGGAGCAGAGGGCGTGTGTACATGGGGGACCAGCACATGTTATTGTTACCAACTACTCCACATGACTCACTATCGAATCACATTGCACAATCTTGAGCTGCATATAAGCCAACCCAAGATCCAAACTTCAATCTCAACCTGATCAGGATTCAGTGCTGGATCTGAATTTTGCTGGCTTCAAATCAAATGAAATCTTCATTACTTACTGTTTCACAGTAAGAAAATACTTAACCTGGTAAAAAAATGATAGCTCCAGTCTTTGTGCTTACATTCCTTCCGTTGTCACAAACTCACAATCGGTAGGACGCCTTTGTTATACTTTTTTTCATGTGATGCTAAGGCAGATGTTCTGACTTTGAGTGACAGTAATGTAAGTACATATATATTAGTTTGTGACAACTGGTGATGATATTCTTTTTTTAAGAGAGTGATGATAATCTTATTACAATGCACATGTGACTCTGAGTATGAGATCTAAGCATGGTATGCCTAGTTGTCTGTTCAGTGATCCATCTGATGTAGTTATCCACAAAAACATTCAAAACCAACAGAGCTACACAACCCCATGGATGGCACCAACAACTGAATAAACTACAGATAAACAAACCATACATATCATAACAGGAACATATCCATGCACACCTGCCCTACAAACATATCGGTTTGAGCTATAGGACGACGAAACGACCATTCAAAATCTTGTGCGATGTAGCATCGTAGGGGGTGCATAAGATTTTGGTGCTGCAAATGAGAATATAATAGCTGGTGCTTCTTATCTTGGTCCTTTCCTTTTCTTGGCATAGGAGCATCTTTGGCACCTTTATCATACATGAACTCCATTGGCCCAAGTGACTTGGATTTGTTTGGCATGTCCACAAGGCCCCACCATGACAGTAAAACTAATGACAGGAGAGAATCTTAAATCCTCTCCCTCCCCCCGTGCCTCACCAGATTTGATACATGCCAACCTGTTGCTTCTGAGCAGAACCAAAAGTTTTGGCCTCGGCCTAGTAGCATCTAGCAGCAGATCTTCTTGTGAGAGGAAGAGGACAGTGCATTCTTTCTTCAGAGGAATTCAGCAATAGGCATCCTTGGTAGAGGTGAGCAAAAGGCTCTTGATCTTTCTTGCTCTTGCCTTCAAAGAACTGCACTTTCGGCTTTCATGAAGCATTACTGAGAGAACGCAAATCTCATTCTTTGATTGTTCTTCACGCTTTCGTAATTTCATGTGCAAGGAGCTGTTCCTCAACCTTTAAAAAATGCAATGGCATGTTTCAGTTTGCAAAGAAACTATAGTTGTTCTTCCTCTTGTTTCTTCTGGAATTCTGTTATCTTTTCAGAATTGCCTTCTGCAATGAACCCTTTAGTAGTTTCTCTTTGGGAGCATAATGACATGCATGCATATTGTTGTTCAATCAAACAATAGAATAAGAAACACATGCAGAATTATGATACACATCCCCTTCCTGTTTCTTCCGTATATAATTCTGTCTGCAAGAATTAAACATTACTACAGTTTAAGGGTGTAAAATTTGTAGGTTTCATTTTGGGCTCGATGGTGTGGGAGAATTTCTGTATCTGTTGACTCGCTCTGTTACACTGAAAGCATATAATTTGGTTACTTGGAGAAAGTACAGAGAGCAAAACCCAAATATTTATGGAATTCTAGTACAATAAGAGCCATAATTGAACTGTGCAACCCTGAAACCAATCTTTCAGATCAGTCCTAAAAATGTTCCTTAAATGTTTCTGAACATATCACACCATTATTATGTTTTATTCAAAATCCTAGTTTGTTCTATTGTCCCATAAACATATAAAGTTTTTATTACCTATATAATCTACAGCCTGCATGCTATCTGCATTATTTCTCCATAATTTTGAGCAATTCTTCAGAAGGAATATGACACTTTTTTTGGTATCTTATCAAGATATCTCACAAAAAAATAGCCTC
Source organism: Melocanna baccifera (assembly GCA_036346265.1). Lineage (NCBI taxonomy): Eukaryota > Viridiplantae > Streptophyta > Magnoliopsida > Poales > Poaceae > Melocanna > Melocanna baccifera. The sequence continues at coordinate 18,542,119 of CM070684.1, read as the reverse complement.
CTCCCAATTATTTTTTCTATTGCAAACCAGTGCACTTGCAAGTGTACACGCGCACACAAACGATTGATGTGTTAGGTTACATCACATACAACCATAACATTTATGCTTTCATAGGATACTCATTTATCTAACTAATGCAACTTAAATGCCTGATCGTCTCACCTAATTGGCTTAGTTGCAAAGCTGGATACTCCCATCCGAGAACAAGGAACTTCTCCAAAGAAGAGCAGTGATTCAGAATCTTCACTTGAAAGGTGTTAAAACTCGACACCAGACTGTCCCCATCACAGGCTGAAAAGAGAGAATTCACAAGAATCAGACACACAGCCAGCACTTAAACAAGGCTTCAATAATTGCAATGTAGATGCAGTATCTCATATCCATAGCCATTGTTGCAACAGCAACCATTGGTACTTTACTCACTAGTCATGCTCTGATGAAACAGGTGAGAGGCAGGCACTGTTCAGGCCAGTGAGCTGAAACTTTGTGTGGATTGGTAAGAGATGGAGAAAGAACATATCAAGATGGCCATCATGAGGCAGGAACAGACATTCAGACAACAGGTAAACCAAGTAACCAATAATGCCTGGTATGAGATAGTTTCATCTTCTACGTTTGCTGAAAGTGTTCAATGATCTGTTCTTCGTCGTCGAAGCAGGTTCACGAGCTGCATCGTGTATACCGGGTTCAGAAGCAACTGATGATGGAGATGCAGGTTGTTGAGATGAACCAGGCTCAGGCAAGCGCGGATGCTCAAACCAAGACAATGGCGGTGATAGATCGTCCACAATGGTACGGTAACTCAGGAGAGAATGCCCCTTTCGTCGTCGAAGACTTCGACCTGGAGCTGACACTAGCAACTGGGGGTGGTAGGAGGAAGCAAGAGAAGCCATCCAACTCAGACTCCGGAGCAACAGTGTCGTCAAATTCAGCTGAATCGGAGCCGGGGCGGCGGTTCCCTGAGTCCAATGTAACCCTAAGGTTTCAGAATGAGAGCAGGAGGCATGATGATCAGCTCATGCAGTCTCCTTGGCTCTACCAATGTTTAAGTCTGAAGATGGCATGATTACTTAGCTAGGGTGCCTTGAGTGTTCCAAAGCTCAAAACAAAAGCACAGGCATTGTTATATGTATATCACATACTAATTCGTTGCAACTGGAGGAATGAGCTCAGAACAAAGTAACTAACCATATGTAAGAAAAATATACAAGAATCTGAAGAGAACATATAAATAACCAACGTAAAATGCTACTAAAATTCTAGACAATGTAAATGAAACGCGCAATCACTTCTTTGGACATAAAGAATTTACAGAAATATTCACATTGTACGTACAGATCTTCAAGCACAAACCCTGTCTGGTCCCCCTTATCTTAAAGAAAAGAACAAATTCACCTAACAGCTCCATAACTGGGTACAGAGAATTTGGTAAAAACTGCTTGCCTGAGCCGCAGAATGAGAAACCTTGGAAAGATAGAAGAAATGCCTAGTATCATTCTATCATCCAGATAAAAAGGATTTAGCCAAAAACGTAGGCAAGTAGAAGCCACGTGGATACTATGCCCTACTGAGAACGAAAGACGCATAGGAAGCAGTTCATCTCTGTTTTAGCCTTCATATTCGGAAGCTTAAATGAGCTAGTAGAGCTATGACGGTCGCATCATAGTTCATCTCTTTGAAGACTGCCTTGCAGAAATAACTGGGAGATAACTCAGTCGCATGGAAGCTCGGCAAGCGCCTTGGCCAGTTGGCTGGCGCTGCAGGGGGCTTCTGAGCGGAAGAAGTGGTGTCTCGATCAGCTGAAAATGAGTGTGCGAGAGAGAGGCGACCACATGGAAACCTAGCCGCCGCCGCCCTTCATTGCGCCGGCTGACGCCAGCTATTTTTCTTCTTCCTCTGCTTCTACTTCTCTTTTCTTTTCCTCTGTTCCTCTGCTCCTGATGTGCTCATCCTTCGTTCTTCTTTCTTCCTCCGCTATGGCAGGCCGCCGACAAGGTCTCTCCGGTCTCCACTGCCTCCAAGTTCCCTCCCTCTAGGCCTCAACGAATCTCTCCAATCTTCAGTCTCCAGATATGTGGGTGTGCTTCTCTCTGCTCTGCATTACCGATCTGTTGCATTGCCTGCCTCTGCCCTTTGATCTGATCCTGATATGTGTCCTCTGCCCTCGCCATATCTCACCTTGAGGACACTATGGCGCCCACCTTGATGCCATGGCGCTCAGGTGCCTCTCAGGGCCGTGGTCGCCAAGTACGTCATGACAACCATGGAAGAAATGTTACCAAGGAAACACCAGCTTTGGGTTTTATTTGTTTACTACGTTGGCTGTCTGTCAAACTAAGTTCACATGGCTAAGGACCAAAAAGAATCAATACAGGCACCACAGCAAGGACAGACTGCAGTTTTCATGTAGCAGCATTAGTACACTTATTTGACGTAACTAAAAGCACATAACTGTTAGAGTACAATATATATGGTAGGATAGAGTCCTATTAGGATTCCAATCCCTTGTATCGTCTTACCCCTCAAGTCTTGTACTCCTATATATACCGCCCTAGAGGCTCAATGCAATACATCCAATTCCACCAATTCTATCTTCCTTCATAGTATCAGAGCTCTAGGTTTAGATCCTAACCCTAACCGCCGCTCGCTTCCGTACTGCGCGCCCCCGGGGAGATCTATCTCCGCCGGGGGCAGCGCCTCCTTTTAGGCGGTGGATCCTATTGATCCGATCGCCACCACCGCTGCCGTTGTCCAGCCAGCCAGACGGTCCTCGTCCATATCCGCCGTGCACCGCCGCGTCTCCCTCAGCCGCCGCCGTCTCCTCCCAGCCGCCGGGCCGCCGCTGCCAGATCTGCGACCACCGCTCGCCGGGCGCCTCGTCGCCTCGGCCTCGCCATTGCCCACCGCCGGATTCATCATGCCGCTGCTCGCTCGCCCCATTGCCCACCGCTTGGAGGTGCTACGGCCGCCGCCAGATCTGCGCCGCTGGCGCTGCCGCCGCACCGCCGCCTCCTCCCGCCGCTCCAACAAGCGCCCCGGGACGAGTGAGTTATGGCATCTTATATGGAAAAATAAACAAGGAACATTAAAACTGAACATTCTATCTTGTCTTGTCACTTCTTTTCCAGAAATATCCATGCGTAACTTGACAAATTTATCTGCAATTGACATGGTTGGTCAAACAAACAACCAAATTGTAATAACAAGAATGCCAGCTCTAACAATCCTCAAAGCCATGTCACTTATGTAACAGATTGAAAGTACAAATGGTAAATTGCGGCTTTTTATAGTACGGCTGGATTTTTGCATTCAATTTTACAGTGGTCTGATGCAATGTCCTCATCTTTATTACAAATCTCAATACCATGCATATAGGTAAATATATTTCTGTATGAAATTTATGGTCTTTGGCTTACTGAGAGGGATAAGTTCATGCAAGTCACCCAGGGTCTCAAAAAGGACCTAGCTAGAGCATAATCTAATGGAAGCCGTCTGAGATTCTTTCTACAGGGACCTAGAAGAGAAGCTTTGGATGCATGTAGTGAGATCGACGGAACCTCGATGCACATTGGATAGCAAGACATACAGTGGCCAGTGTGAAATTGAAATTTAAACATGAGCAGAGCATATCAGTGTGTGAAAGTGGGTATATTTGGTTATACAAAGTTATTTCTTCAAATTTTAGAACGATTCTAACACTATAAAGCATGTTGAAATATAAGTGAATTGTTTGTCTTTTCTCATCAGTTTAAGTTTTTAGGTAAATTAATTGGCGCATGCAACTCAATAGAAAGATGAGCAATTCACTTATACTTCAATACTCCCCCTCATGTGTAGCCTCCTACAGACCTAAGGCATGAATAGAAATAGGTTGTAATTATTTTTTTAATCGCACCAGTCAAGTCTTGAACTTTAGATCTCTTGGCTCTGATACTATATTGAGTTGTATGGATCAACTAATTCACCCAAAATCTTAAGCTGATGAGGAAAATCGGGCAATTACTTCAACAAAGCAAACAACATAAATGGTCTTAAAATTATGCAGGTTAGAAGTTTAAAGCTTTAGGCACCGTTCCAAATAGCTTTTGGTTTCTGACTTCAGAAGTTAAAAGTCGTTTGGAATGTGTTGGCTTCTTAACGCAACTTCTTTTTCCCCCTCTTTTTTCTTTTAATTTTTTAATTGAATAACTCAGAAAAGACTAACAATCGCTATAGTATCATTTCAGTCAAAAGCCAAAATACTTTTGAACAGGGCCGTAGTTACTATTCACCAAGTTTGAAATAGGAAATAACCAATTGCCTCAACTAATCAGGTCAACGCCTCAAAAAACTAATCAGGTTAAATATAACAACAAAAATCCATGCCCTCATGGTCATTTCCCACAAACATCATAGTGAAATACGAAAACGCCCATGTTCAAAGGAAGTGCAAGCCAGCTTTCACATGAATATATTGTTTTCATTTAAACAATGCCAACAGAATAATTAAAGCTAGCACGTGTGATGTTGATCATTTCTACCCAAGACATTAATAGTTGCACCTTACAAAAAAATATAGATAAATAGAACAGCCACTGCATCAGTGGTGCACTATTGTGAATGCTGGACCACTTCTGTAACAAGATTCCTGGATATATATATATATATTTCATGTCTAATTTTTTTCATTTCTTTTCTTTGAAGAGGACAAGGAGTCTTTAGAATTTGGGAAAGCTACTAAACAACATAAATGACTAATTAGCACAAAATCGCTCACAAAGCTACAAGGGATAACTTGCTGGACGATATGGTTTATACGGCAAAAACAAGCATTCGGTAGAAAATCAAGAGTAAGATACAGATGGAAGAAGTTTCTTTGTAACCTTTCCCAAAGTTCTACCTTCACAAAAAAAAAAACAGTAAATTGCAGACTAGTTGAATGAATAGCGGCTACATCTTAGGCCAGATGCATCTGCCTGGGGAACCAGCCTACACTAGTTAAGTGCCCGCCATTTTTGTCTATATAATGCGGTAGCACTATATTGTTTTCAGCCAATAATGCGGTACTATATTGTTTTTAGAACTTGTCATGCTTGAACACGAACTCACTTGAGCTTCAAAACCAAATTAATTCTAATAAATGTCCGGTGGACCTCTACCCACTGCACCATTTCAACTCAAAACATGAACCAGTTACCATAATTCAATTCCGCAAAACTCACTTGAGCGGGGGAGAAGGGGGCTTGGAGGAGACGAGGTGGGAGCGGACGTGGGACCAGGCGACGGCCGGCGTGTAGCGCTCCGGCGGGGGCCATGGCGGCGGCGGCGGCCGGTCTGGTGTTCTTGGCTGCCCTGCGGTTGCGGAAAATTGCGGTTTTATGTAGACATAAAACGCCTTTTCAGAACGGAAAATTGATCATTTGCCGTCGCTTGGGCCGTGCTCAAAATGACGAGCTGTTTGTGTACACGTTTTGACCGCGAGGGGCCTGCAGCCGTGGACAACGATGTCTATATGTCTCAGGCTGTCACCAGTGCTCACGCTGGGTTGGCCTGTCGTGACCACTCTGGGCTGGGCTGGCCTGGACCTCCCCGTCCTCCTCAATCAGAACGCCGTCTTCATCGGTAGTCCCTAACATTTGTGTGAGAAGTAGAAGGTTGACATTGCTTAACCTATAAAATACGAAGAAGTAAGTAAATAGAGGAAATATCATAAAAAGACGTGCCACAGTTTGTAGATCAAGGGGGTGTTCGGAATAGCAATAGTTTATGGATTTTTTACTGTAGCTGACTTATTTTTTTACTATAGCTGAGTTGGTTTATTTGGCATAATTAAATTTTAAAAAAATTAAAAATAGAAAAAACATATTAGCCATCACGGACAATGCAAAAAGAATACGAGAAAAAAAGAAAAGACAAAAAACCCAAAAAATCTAAAAAAACAAAAAAGACGAAATTACTGAATAGTGAAAAAAAGCAGAAACCAGAAACAGAAGTTGGCTTTAAACCAAAATGAGTGGGGCCAACTGTCCAAGCCCGTTAGGGTGTCTACGTACGGATCACCCCTAGCTAGGTCGCCTCGTCCCCGCCCTTAGGATGCGAGACACGATAGGTCAGGTGGTGCTGGCGTGGTACGGATCGATGTGACAGTCCAACAGGCCGAAAGGCCAGTCCGAACCACCAAGGTCATGAGCCATATTTGTAAATCAATTTGAAATTAGCAATTATGACACAATTACTGGTTTAATTATTAATAGCATAGCTCCAAAAATTCTTCAAATTTAGTTGCTTTCTTGCATAAATCGCATAATCCTCAACATGTATAGCCATAGCTGTATTTCGGTATTAGAGTTTTATGGTTTACAGTTTCAAGGTTTATGCAACTATTTACAATTATTAACAATATGCAATATACCCGACACAACTGCACTATTTACAACTATTAACAATATGCGACGTACCCGACACAACTACACGTATAATTATTTTAGTTGCTAATCTACCATGGTTTTGAAAGTACAACTATTAACAACTAAATTAGCGTTAGTTCTATGACTATACTATTTACAATTATTAATAATATATGACGTGTCAAACACAACTACACATTTAATAATTTTAATTACTAACCTATCTTAATTTCAAAACTACATATCTAATAATTTTAGTTGCTATCCTACCATATTTTAAAAGTAAATCTACAAAAAATACAGAAAACTCATCGTCGTCGATGTGCGGATCTTTTCCCCTCTCTTTTCTTCCCCTCCCTCTCCTCTCCTTTCCTCCTCTCCTCCCTCCTCTTCTCTCTTCTCTCTTCTCCTCCTCTCCTCTCTTTCTTTTCTCCCCTTCCTCTCTTTCCTCTCAGCCGAAATGAGCATATGACACTCTGCCGGCCACACGCGCATGGGGGTATAGCCCCCTAGTCGCCCAACGGTTAGGCGACAGGACGACTAGGGGCCTGTCGTCTAACCGCTGGGCGATAGAGGTGAGTCGCCCATCTGTTGGGCGACTAGCATAAGTCGTCCAACCGTAGAGCGACAAATGGTTAAAACTATAAAAAAGAGTATAATACTGTAATTTAGAATAAAAAATAGATTATTTAAAAAATTCTCCCATCTCCACCACCGTTGATTGTGTCGCTACTATTCCTCTAGATGTGCACATGTCTACACGTGATGCTGTGAGTTGGGATTCACATCCTCTGCCCTAGCATTGTAATGGCAAACGAGAACAGTGGAGACAAGAGCGTGGAATGGCAGGGTGCCGCAGCGATTTCCTGTAGCAAGTACTGTAGTACGAATCACTGTTTAAAAGCATTGTAGCTCCGTTTTTCGGCTTTTCTACTAGTTTTTTGCTGTTTATTTCAGTTTTTAAAAATTGATTTTTGGCTTTTATATAATAACTAACTTTTAAGTAGAGTATCTTTTCAAGATGAGGTTTATAAGTTGATTGTAGTATATATTATAGCGATTGTATTTATATTAGCCAACATTGTACGTGAATTTCTGTTACTTCATATTCTCTCTCACAAACAACATAAAATTCATAAGCCAAAGACAAAAAAAAATACCCTTTGTCTTCGCTTTTTATTAGCTGGTAGTGTTTGTCAGACCCACCATATACATATTCTAAGAATATAACATATGCATGTCCGAAGAATATTCCAAGAATAGGACATATGCATGTCTGAAGAAATTACTGTATATTCATGGAGCAGTTGATCCAAACTGTTCAATCTATGAGATGTATTTTTTATCCACGGGTATAAAAACGGGGGGAACTTTCTACCCATCGGATAAGTGGGTACAGATGAGCTCCACCCATACCCGTCTCGCCTGTTTACCTGCGAGTTCACGATCTGACAGGTGGACTAGCCCAAAACAGTCTCTGAAAATTAGGACATATATATATTTAATATGAATATGATGCTTATATGTATGTGTGAATTTGAATGTGATGCTTTTATATTTCCTAACAACAGCTGCTGCTTTTATATATCTGTCATTTTGTTATTAGTTCAATTCTCATACGCTAACTCTCAGTTCACAGGTAAACAGGCATGTCCGTGGGCGACGAGTACCCACATCGTTCACAGGTAAATGGGCATGCTCGCGGGCGATGGGTATGGACGAAGTTCTTCGCCTGTCGTCCTTCGCGGGTATGCCCGTAAACGTAAATTAGAATCGCGGGTATGGGTATAAGCGAGCACTACCCGTGCTCGTCACATCTGATTGCCATCCCTAGTTCAATGGGATGTCACAGATTGTGCCAATGTCATAGCATTGTGCCCCTGCCATTCCCAATGCATTGACAGATGATACGATTCCTATGAGTTCGCTATGGTTTCAATAGTCCTGTTTCTTAGACTATATAAACTTCTGGCTGTGCTTTTAAAAGATAAAGACATCTACGCGGATGATACAGACCCAAGAAGCCACTTAAAGAAACTGTTATGTTTGTTTGACTTCCAAAGAAACCGAAGGCTAAAACAACCTCAAAAGCCCAAAAGAACAGGGCAATATCAATAACCTTGTTGAAGGTGCCTGCTCGGTGTGCATAACCTACAGAAGGAAAGTTGCAAGCGCTCAAGATCAAAGCAACTGCATCGCCCAAACAGGTCTCAATCATCTGCAATTTCATCACAATCTCGAGTAGAGTGGACAGTTGAGAACTCAGACTTGTTCCGTTGTATAGCAGGCAGCAGAGCATCCTACACCGTAGCCTTCCACTGAAACCAAAGCAGAAAACGGAAGAATCGAAGCCGATGAGAACAAGATCAAGCGCTTTATCCCGCTGTCGGACCTCTCCTAGTACCACTCTGATAGTCTGATGCATGCAATATCTAAAATGTAAAAAAAAAATCTCTTTCTAACAATGCCATACTTTCTATCACTCTCAACATCAAATCTTTTTTGTTTTTTTTTTTTGGGGTTACTTTTCCCCATGGCCCCATGCAGCAAGGAGAGACAAGAAGCAACTGAAATGCTCCGTCTTTAGTTTTGCACCGCAGCTATGCATCCTGCAGGGGGAATCAGATCCCATGCTCTCCATTATTGTGAATTAAGGATTGTTGATGATACAGATCAGATAGAATGCATGGGGGAAGATGGATCAGGTCAGGAAGTACCGTATGCGGAAGTTCTTCCCAGGCCATACCACACAATATCCAGCAGGCAAACATCTCTACCATGAGGGTTTCTAGCTCACAATCAGCACAGGAAGTCACCGGCAAACAGATCTTTTCCCTGAATTTATCTATCAATAGGTTCAAATGTCAATTGCTGTTAATATGGAGCTCATAAGAAGTTTGTAACAAAATTCTTCGCAACAATAGCAACCTTCAGCGTGGGGATTTCTGTAATTGCTTTTATTCTAGTTGTTGTTTTGTTCATAAGCCTTAAAGATTCCTCTTTGGTAGTAATGCTAGCTGCAGCACCAGTTGTGCTCTCATGATTCCACAAGTAGCAACAGTACCACCCTAGGACTGTACTTGACCAGAATTGACTTCAGATTCTGGAAGCATCAGTTCCATGGTGTTTTGTCCAAAGGGGTCCAATTGAGCTCAAACCCTGATATTAGTTGCTTAACTGGAAGATAGCGACTGCGAATCAAATCATTCGTAATCCTCCAGACAAGTAATAAACACAGTTTATCGCATGGTAAGCCTGTCCAATTGTTCGTAATCTACCAAATGTGCAGTCTATGTGCTAGTGCCTTGACCATGGTGGTGGCATTGCGCCTACAAGGCTACAGCTAGTGTATAAATACCAGGGTTGGGAGGGGGAGAGGTACCAATCAAGAAGGAACTGCCATCAGCTGGTTGGCAACAAGAAGTAGGACTACCAATAGCCTGTGCCGATGGGCCACCGCGCCCTTGTGAAATCGACTGGTCTTCTCCGGTAACTAGTAATACACTCTGAACCTGCAACAACAAGCCACTGATCAAATGCTCAATTTTGGTTGCTTCAAGCCTGATGCTCTTGAAGCATGACTGAACTCTGATGATAAAGCTCATCTTCTACTCCAAAACACTTGAATTGCCACATGCAACATCATTTCAGCTCTTTGAAGTAACTGCTTAAATTGCCAAATGCAGGGAAGTTAAGAACAAACAAAGCTATCACCTTATGAGCCGGGTGCAGTCTGCAGAAGCAAGGTCCGCAGAGACAGCAGTGTGGGTGCCACACCCAAGGACAGGGATCTACTACCCCAAGGGCTTTGAGTGGGTCATGGAGGACGTCCCAAGCAGCGCAGCTTCATCCGGGCAGTCATACTGGCTCAGGAGTGGTGAGACAGAGACGGCATGTTCTCCCACATCAAACGACACCGCTGCCTTTGATCATCCATTTGTGTAAATGCATGAGGCTTTGCACTGGAAAAAATCACTGAAAGATGAAGTTGTACAAGCCATCACCATTGTGAAAGGTCCATGCATCCTATGATACACTTACCAGTTGTTCTGATTCCCAGTGTGTAGGCGCTGCATCCACCGATAGATCAGGAATAAAGTCTGCCTTTCTTTTGTCTTTTGCTTTCTTATTTCTGTTGGTTCTACTAAAATAAAAGATGTCCGTGATTGTACTATTTGGAACACTCCGAGCTAATAGTTTTAACTTTTAAGCTTCTGCAAATGTTATCCTACTGATTCTAATCTTCAGCAAAAAGCCAAAAAGACACAGCTTTAAGTTTTGCTTCCTCTGCTGTTATGGGGAAAGCAAGCATGGAAGATCATAAGTTCATAAAACTGCTAGATATTTTCATGTAACTTCTATTTCAATTTCAGACCATTTTCAGAGATAATGGCAGCACTACAAATGATAAATAAATTAAGAGTTACTTAACAAAAGTAACAATAAACATTAGCAAAGTGCACTCAACCAAGAGAAGATAAACAGATAACATATTAGGCCAAATATGAAGACCATTATTCCTAGTAGAAAATCCCATGCATTATCCTCATTCTAACTTGCGAACATGTCTAAGTTGATCAAAACATCAAAATGCTACCAAAGAACTTGCAGGTATGTAATTAAACATCAATCGAGTGGACAGTGGTAGCACTGCTTCTGCGAATTCTATGATGGCAGCCACACTAGCCATAAGGACAAGACTTTTCAACAAGCTCTGGCGAAACAAACTTCGGTGCCTCGTCTCCTTCAGATTTTTGCTGAAATTCAATGCCCTAAAACTGGACTCTTGAATATCAATACTGACAACCATAAGCGTTGCCGAAGCCCCATCCTAGCCCAAGACCAACTCCGCATCCTCCACCTATTAACAAAGCCGAATTTTCATTCAATACCAAGATACTCTAGGTGGTGTAGATCAATATAGTAGTTGATAAACTTAGTACCGATGCGCAAGCCAAACACATTCAGAAGCATTCCTAAGGTACAAAAGCATGTTATTTTCTTACAATGAATGGGCATAATCAATGAAAACTCATAACAAGGAATAGTTACTAAGGCAAGATGGGATACAAGTTCGGAAACATTAATATGTCAACTCATAACAAGGAATAATTACTAAGGCATGATGGGACATAAATTAATGTGTGAATACTTAAAAGAGCAAACGTCTGTTCCCAGTAAATTTTGCTTCAAGACAGAAGTCAGTTACAAAAACCCCTATCAACTGGACCTACAGAAACTTGTAGTATGGAGCATATCCTCCATTTATATGTAAAATGTAACTACATAATTGAGGCTTGGATCTTTAAGGAAAAAACAGAAGAAAATAGGCTAGTTATTTAGTTTTACCGAGCATTACGCAGAGTAAATCCATACGGCGGCACAACCCCTCAAAAAATTTTGCATACAATTTTTAAACTCGCTGGTCAACTGAAATACTAATCTTCCATGTCATCTTTTATATAGGTAGAATTCAAAAGAAATGCCTACAATTTTAACAAAGCTTAACAGTCTAAACCTCCCCAAGAAAAAAATTGAAGCAAAAAAATGGATAATCTCTCACCTCCGAACCCCCACCCGACTCCAAATCCGCACCCGACCCCAAACCCTGCACAGAATTAAACAAGAAGAGAAGAAGATCACGAAACCTAAAACGAAGCGAGTACCAGAGCAGCAGCAAGATCCGGCTGCCGACGGATTCTATCACCGAGAACAAGCCGCTCACCGAGCCCGATCCCGGGGCCATTGAAGGTGGTGACCACCATGGATGGCTTGGCTCCCGCCGGTGGTGCTCTCCGATGGATGAGAAGAAGAGAAGCCGAAGGGAAAGCAGCAAGCCGAGGCGTCGCTTCGGTGGCCAGGACGACGAGCTGACGTAAGCGACCTAACGGGCCGGGCCGAGATGTGGCCCACTAGTAAGGCCCTGTAGCATGTTCCAGGGGCCCAACTGCGGTACGCGATCCTACACACCTCACCGACAGGTGGGCCCGACAAGCTCGGCGTATTAGGACCCACCGTTCAGTGACCATGGTAACTGTTGTTGTATCAAATTATGCATTCCAAATCCCTTTCCTTCTCCTCGGTGATTAACCTTACCGTTGCCTCCCACGAAGCGGATAAGGTTTTTCAAACGCGCGCTCTCTCGGCGATCGCGACCGTCCGATCGCTCCACCTTCCTCATCCGACAGTGTAAACGCGCCCACCGAGTCTACTACTACTACGAAACCTCGCACCCTCACCATCACCACCACCACAAACCCTATCCCCAAACCACTCGAAAGCCCTACGCACCCCGGCGATGTCGGCGACGGCGGCGGCGGCCATCCGCTCCGGCGAGCTCCTCGCGTGCCCCGTAGCTCTCGGGCGAGCGCCCGTGGCTGCCTCGGCGGTGTCGTTTCGGATGAGGGCGCCCGCGGCGGTGAGGGTTGTGGCGGTGAGGGCGGCGGCGGCGGCGGAGGGGACCGGAGCGGCGGATGGGGGAGGGAAGGCGAAGGGAAAGAAGAGGGCGGCGAGTGGGATCATGAAGCCGAAACCGATCTCGCCGGAGCTGCGGGAGTTCGTTGGCGGCGCCGAGGAGCTGCCCAGGACGGAGGCGCTCAAGATCATCTGGGCGCACATCAAGGGCAACAACCTCCAGGTCAATCACCCCCTCTCTCTCCGCGTATGTGCTTATGATTTTAGTTGCAGTCCGTATCATAGTGTATTGGCTATGCGGCATGAGTGTATTAGCTATGTGGCATGAGTTTTATGTGTTTGAAACTTCAACAAATATTTGGTTTTGCTATGCATGAATTACTTTATGTAAGTATATGTTCCATGACTGAATTTTATGTTTAGTTTCGTTGTTTGTGGGCGGAAGTGGTTTTACTTTTTCTGTACGTTTGGTAATTACAGTACATTGGTGGGCAAAATTGTGTTGCGGCGTAGCAATGCTTGTTTTTTTCCTGGATGTGTTGTAGGAGACCAGGAGGAAGTAATGACATCTGTGGTCGGCACCAGATAATAGGTGGGGGAGGATGTGAAATGCACGCACTTGCCGCCATGGGCCATATTTGTGGCCCTGAGTGCAAGCCTATAGCCCTATATTGTCAGGGATTCCAGCGTACATGATTCTTTTTTTAATTTAGGCATGGTCATTTAGAGTTCTGAACTTATATGGATACACTTAATCACAGGTAGGTTATGGACCAGTGTCCTAGTCTATCTGTTTAGGAGTGATCTGAGTGTCTGACGCACATCTGATGAAGAGAATTGGTGGTGCGGAAGGGCCATAGGAACAGGAGTATAGGGAGATGTAAAGGTGCATTCTTGTCTGTATGCAAACATAGGACACTAGGACTGGCACTTCTCTATCATATGCACATGTAAACTACCAAGGATTAGTAAATGCGCACAGGCATCCAGTACGTGAGAAACACCCTTGGTACACAAGAGATGTAAAATTTGAAGGATGCACCATTGCACCTGCAGAATCCAATTTCATGCCCACGCCTACAATAGATAATTAAAGAAATGGCCCCAAATTAGGATTTTGCACATTTGGACCAGGACCATACCTTGCTGAGTTCAGTTAACAGAAAGCTCGGCAACTGGGCGTCTTTCACGTCACTAGCTCAATTGCCAGACAGCTTGGTTACCACTTACTAGAAACATGGTACATTGGCCAGCTCAGCCATTATGTTCCAAGTGACTGGATCACTTGATTGCTGTAATACAAAAAAGAAAGAAAGAAATTGGGTGGTTGGGCCAAGCCCAAGGTCTAGCTGGCCCGGCCCATGCCACCCTATAAGAAGACAGCCAGGAGGGGGGAGGAGGCAAAAGTCAATTTTCTCCCCCCCCCCCCAGTGTTGATCCTATGTTGCCGCTTCCTCCCCACGTGCTAGCTCCTGTCGTTGCCATCTTCCAGCGCCGCCACTCGTCGCTCTCTAGCGGCCACTTGTCCCCTGCTGCGGCTGGTCGCGCCCTTGTCCAGCGCTGCCGTCACCCTTATCCAGCCCTCTCCGCCGTCTTTGCCCGGCCGTGCCCCTGTTGAGCACCATCGCCGCCCTGCTGCCGCACCTCCCTCGCGTTGCCTAGCGCCGCCACCCCTCACCACGCCTCGCCTTCACCGCCCCTCCACAAGAGTGGAGGGCCGACCAGCCAAGAGAGGAAGACAGGGAGGGGCCACTGGCTAAGGGAAGAAGAGGAGGACGGGAGCAAGGGAGGGGAGAAGAAGAGAGGAAGAGGGAGGCGGAGGAAGAAAGGGCCGACCATGAGAGAGAGGAAAAGGAGCCAGCCCAACAAAGAAAAGGAAAGAAGAAAAGAAAAAAGAAGAAGAAGAAGAAGAAAGGAAGGTAGGGCCCCGATGCAAACATCTGGGGCCAGGGTAATGCTTCGAAAACCCTCTCCCTGCTTATTTATTAATCCGTGAAGAAGCTAAAATGCCAATTATTAGGACTGACGCTTGTTGGACCAATTAGTGACTAATTTGAGTAAGTAATTGTTAACGTATGTGATTAGTAAGGCGAGTGAATAATTGGCATGAGTGTTTGGATGTCAGTTGGTGAGATTGGTGATGTTGTGTTCAAAGCGGTGTGAATGTGACCGAGTGTGAGTGAAGACTAGTAATTTGTGGTGTAGTACACGCATGTGTTGATCGTGCAGGCTAGGCGTGTGTGCTAGTAGTAGAAATTGGGTTGTCGGTGTGCAGCTGAATAGTTTAATTATTGGTTGGTAAAGTGGTATTAGCAAAGAGAGGTGTTGCTACTAGCGAGTACTGGAGTAGTAGTAGCATCTAGTAACATTGGTTAATAGACGATAAATTAAGATAAGGTTAATTGGTACAATTGATTGAAGAGGGAGAGGTTAGCACAAAAGAAAGAATAGATGCCTTGCCTTTTCGGCTCAAAAGCGAGCGAAGAGAGATTAAGCGTGTAGAATCGATCCACGAGTATAAGTGATGAAATCGCTAAATTCTTGTATCCGTTAAACACCAGGACAATGGGAAAATGTCCGATGGGAAAGGAATTGGCTGTGTTGAGTTGTGCGTAAGAACGATGTCATTTGCTCATATATGTATGTATTGTGTTAGCGAAGAATTGAAATGGTTAATGTTTTTTCAGGTGGCTGTTCGAGTCTAATGCCGTCTATGCATCGTCCGCCGGGTTAACTGGCAAGTGCATGGTAGAATGGTGAATTGTGTCGAATGCTTGATACTCGTATTCTATGCCATGATTTATAGTATTCATGAGATGTTATTCATGATTATATGTTCAACATTGCCTCGATGAGTGCTGCTTTTGATTAAACATCGACATTGAAAGAATGTTGCATCATGCATTGCACTCATACAAAAGATCTATCGCGGGTAGACATCCCATAAGCATGGGTGGATAAAGACCTACTTCGATAGACACTCCACGTAAGTGGAGAATGAGGCCCCGTATGAAAGAGGACAGGGCGAATGAGTGATCCATCGATGGGTTAACACTCCGCTATACCGGTATAAGTTACAGTTACAGATGCATCATATTGCATTGTATGAAAGTGACAAAGAAAATGATATAGTTACAGAGCTAGATTTACAGTTCATAGTCGTGGAATTGTTTTACAGTTTATAATCATAGATTTGATTTACAACTTACAGTCGTAGAATTGATTTACAGTTTACAGTCATGGATTTAAATTACAACTTATAGTCGTGGAATTAATTTACAGTTTACAGTCATAGATTTGATTTATAGATCACAGTCATGGAATTGATTGAATTGCTAAATTGATGTTACTATTTTATCGTGTGCTTGTTGAGTCTTTCGGACTCACTCTTGTTTTGTTGTTTTTTTAAGGTGATTCAGATTGACGGAATGCATGGAATAAGAGTAGTCCTTTTTGCATTGCACTTGTGAAATAACCGCTTAGTTCTACACTGAGCGTTTATGTTTAATTTCCTGTTAAGTCTTATGCGGCTCGCCGTTTGGTTTAGTATACTTGCGAGCTCGTGGTGGTGGGTCTCCATAGTCATGGAGCCCAAAGTATGTTTATGTTATGGTTGTTTGCAATATGAAGCTAGTTGCCTTTTTGCAATTATTCTATATTCATGTGTAAATGTGTTGCATGCTCCTGTTGGTAGTTGTTTAAACAGAGGTGTTGCCAAAAAAAAATTTATTAGCATCGCCTAATTGAGTTAGTAAGTGTGTAGTGGTAGCATCCTTGGTCCTGTGGAGGGCTGGGGTGTTACAACTGCGCCAACATATTTGTGAATTTTCTGTACCCTATTTTGCTCCTACAGAGCCCAGAAAAATTAGTCAGTCATTACTCTGGAATTTCAACTGGTGATGGACTGATGGTAGAAAGGATTGGATGTCATTTTCTTTCTTTTGCGTAGTAAGAGAAGCGAGTTCTTCCTATTAATTGAATGGAATTATTCAACTCTCTTTTATGACCATTCTATCAAAAAAAGGAAAATGGAGAGCTTGTAAAACATTTCCTAACATTGCAGCATCCTGAAATCTTTGCACTCTAATGAGGATATGGCAGATGCACAGATGTAGTTTACATAGAGGGAGGGAGGGTGGGAGCTTGTTACAATGATTTTTCAATGAAAAAGCCTCATTATACTTTGAACTTAACTAAAGACACACTGTCTCAGTGTTGGTACGAATAATCATACACACACAGCCCGATATTTCTAGCTGCTTTTGTTGGGAACATGTTCGGCCGTTCACTGAACATCCTTTGCTAATACTACCTTCTAAATTCTAATCTAGCCATCATAATCTTCTAAAATTGTATAGCCTGCATTAAAAGTCTCTGGTGAAATGCCATTAATTAGTGTTCTTTTAACTGTTAGAGTAATCACCGCTACCAGCGTGGATCCAAATGCAGTGTATGCACTAAGAACTCCCGAAACACTATTGAATTGCGTGTTCTGCAAGACAGTTTACTTTATTGTCCCATAAGATGGTCACAAACTAGTTAATGATTGGTTCTATATAACACAGTTTTCTGTTACGTCCAATAAGATACTTGTCCAATAAGATACTAATAACTAAGATAATGAACTGCCTTAGTTCTAGTTAAAGCATGTATTGTTCCTGACTAGCCCTCATATACCTATCATTATGCACCTTTTTTTAAAAAAAATCTATCATTATGCAGTGCAGCTTTTCCGTAGCACAAAATATCTCAATGGCTTAGCCTTGCAACAATATTATCTGTTTTCATGGAACAAACTTTTTTTTCTGATTCTGTTTGTTTTTGCACCCAGGATCCAAATAACAAGAAAATAATAGTATGCGACGAGAAGCTGAAGAAGATATTTGGAGGACGTGATCGTGTTGGGTTTCTTGAAATATCTGGGCTGCTCAATCCTCACTTCCAGAAATGACTGGATTTATGTAAATCTTGCTTTTTTGTTCTAGCTATGTCTGTTGTATCAGTATCTGCAGCTGAACCTGGTATGAAGGGCCCCGTAATGCTGGCTTAAGACTGGTTAACGTGTTCTCCAAACTCGCATCTTCATCTAGTATTTGCGGTAAATGGTTTGCTGGCTTTTTGGCTCTTCATTAATTGTTTGTCCTTGATCATTTATGTCTACATCCAATTCACCTACTACCTTCGACCTGAGTGGTGGATCATCACATTCTTCCGTTTGTTATATGCTTTTTAACCTTGTTTTGGATGACAGCTGAAAGCCAGACAATTATCTATGACAACCAGGGCCTACAACAAGGAAAGGTATGGTTGTCTTTGGCTCACTAATAATTGCACTACTGAACTGCAGAGTCAGCAGCGCGGCTCTATGATTGTCTCCAAAACTGTCATCTGGCCGGTAAGAACATGGGAGATCTCCTTGTACAAGCTGCTCATTCAGATCAAGCCCGGGAGAAAGAATGTCTTCCTTCAGGTCGACGCGAACCGTTTGTCGAACCACGCTCACATGAGCTTATAAGCTGGCTTCTAACGCTAGCGGCAGCTTTTTTTCACTGTTTTAATTTTTTTCTATCTTTTTTTTTATTTTTTGGGTTTTTTATTTTTTTTCGTATTCCTTTGCATTGTTTGTGATGGATTAACATGTTTTTTCTATTTTTAAATTTAATTATACCAAATAAACCAACTAAGTTACAGTAAAAAATCAGATAGCTACAGTAAAAAAGCTATAAGCCATCGTCATTCTGAACGCCCTCTCAAGCTGGTTGATGTCCTTACTTAGGCCACGTTCAAACTGTTGTGTCTTTTAACTAAAATGATACTGTAGCGGTTGTTACTTTTTTCCTAAGTTATTCAATTAAAGAAAAATAAAACCAATGTTATGATTGGGTTATTTTGACCTGTGGTTTGTGGGTTTTGACTTAAATTTTTGAATTGTAACTGTTCAAAAGAGTGCGTGGAAAGATACTTACGTGCGATTTTGGCCTGTATAGAAACTTGTGTGTAGTTTTGCTTAATATAAATGAAATCGTTATAATGTGTACTATAATTAACTTATAGACCTCGTCTTGAAAAAACACTATTGGAAACTTAGTTACTGCAGAAAAATCGAAAAACAGCTTTTAGAAGCTGAGAAGAAGAGCCGGCCTGCATCTCCATGGATAATGCAAAATTTAAAGGAAAAAAGAGAAGAAAAAAACTTGTGGATCTAACTCAGTTCTGAGCCTGTGGATGGTTAGATCGGTTCTGAGCCTGTGGATGGGCTGTAACGCGAGACATCCTATGCAGAATTATAGGCCATGCTTGAACAGAACAGGTGAACTGCTTCACATGCTCCAGTCTCTGGTTTCCAACAGTTTCCATATTACTGGTATCAAATCCTGCTTACAGCGGGTACGGAGGCTCGTCATTTTGTCAAGGGTAAGTGATCATTCTACTCTCCCAGATTCGTGCAATCAGATAACTTACCTGATAAGCCTTTCCTCCATTCCCTGCTTGTTATTCGTCTCATCGTAAAATGTACTAGCAATGTAAACACAGCGTCACACCGTGCTATCTACCGTGTAGACCAAACTAAAAGAGACGAAAATTAGTAGTAACAGAAGAGCGGATGGGCTTTTCGCAAAAAATCGAGAGCCTTTTCGAAAGAACCAAGGGTCTGTATGTAATTATTTGAAACCGTAGGGTGTTATCCAGTAAAAGAAGAGTAGAGAGGTTTTTTCGCAAAAAAGATCTTTTTGTAAGAACCAAGAATCTGTACGTAATTTCAAAAATATAAAGGGTTTTTTTGAAAATATACCACATGGCATAGGTGGGAGACTGGAAGTCCTCCAATCTTAATGTACGGAGTATATGAAGTTACCGTTTCATTATTCATCATTTGCAAAAAAGAATACCGGGAGATTATTCAGAAAGAAAAAAAGATAAGAACTCCTGTTACCTCGTCTGGGACCCGATTTATCAGACGGAAGTTCTTCGAACTTTCTACGCAACTTATTTGTAGGTAGGGTGATGTAGCAATTTCTTTCGCAAAACGGACATCGATCCAAGCCGTTGAGATAGCAACCTGCAGAGCTGATTATAGCAAGGGTTATTTGTAGCAACGTTGCTACAGTCCCATGCAGCTGTACCTCGTGCACCCTTGGGTCATTGAACCGAAAATTAAGGGCAAGATTGGCTTGTAGGACGTCGTGTTTGTGTGGCATTTCTCCGGGAACACACCGTGAATTAGCTAAGCAAACCAGCGAAATTACGGGGTCATAAGGCTACAAATCGTAGTATCGCTGTGGCCACATAAGACCACTGGACTCCAGATCATCCAGATCAGATACTGCTTTGGGCTACCGTGAAGCTGTTGCACAAGATCCTCTTGCTTGCTTTAGGCTACTGTGAAGCTGCTGCACGCCAGCACCTGCACCGGATCCTTAATTTGTCAAGCCCTCCCAGAAAACCAAACCCCTCACAACATTTAAACACACATACTGCACACATACACACCTCCAAAAACACCCACAACCCAACCCAACCCAAACCAAGAACACAATCCTAACAAAAACTCAGATCCAACACCAAGCCAAAGAATCCATAGAAGCACTCTAGCACAACAATTTCCACATATCTGTCTGTCTGAATGTATGGTTAAATGGGCGGTATATACAGGGAATAAAGTGAGATATTACAGGAGACTATATCATACACATATAAAAAATACAAAATAATTCCTATTCTAATACCCACTTAAACTTATGGTGGATCACACACATTGAGTTTACAGAGAAAATACAAATGTTGTAACCTAGTTTGTAGCTTCGTGAAGAAGTCAACAATCTATAACGCTGAGGGCACAAACTGTAAAGCAATCACTCTCTCCTACACCTATGAGCGAGTATATAAAGCATCAACATCAATGTGTTTAGTGAGCTTATGCTTCACTTAGTCACAGATAATACTGATAACACCTATATTATCAGGCAAAAGAGTCATAGGTCCCATCACAGGCACTCTAAAATCTGTAAGTAGCCACCTCAACCAAGTAACCTCTACTGTCCCTACTACCATAGCTCTCAACTCAGCCTCTGCGCTCGAATGAAAAACCGTAGTCTGCTTCTTTGTCTTTCAAACAATCAGAGAGGAGCTAAGAAAAACACAATAAGCAGAAAGAGAGCAACGATCATAAGGATCACTAGCCTAGGTCGCATCAGAGTACGACTGAAACTATAGTGAATTGGAGCTCGAGAAAAACAAGCAACAAGAAATAGTCCCACATAAGTAGCGAAGAACACGAAGAAGGTGACTGTAGTTAAGATAGGTAGGATAAGTCATGAACTAACTCAAGATATGAACAACATATGTAATATCAAGATGGGTACTTACAAGATACAACAAACTCCCAACAAGATGGCATATCGAGTAGGATCTTCAAGAAGGTCACCATCAATAGCACGAAGTTGAAGGGATAGCTCCATGTGAGTCTTAGCAGTGCGAGTGTCAGTCAGACCAAACCGATCAAGACGATCCTAGACATACTTCTATGGGAGAGGTAGTAGCCCTCAAGTATGGAAGAAACCTCAGTCCCAAAAAAGTATGTAAGAAAATCAAGATCAGTCATCAAAAACTGCTCATTGGGATGCTTCTTCACATACATGACAAATAAGGAATCATCACCAGTAATGAGCATATCATCCACATACAGAAGAAGTAGTGTCCTACACTAAGATGAGAGATAAAAAGAGCAGAACCATGGGAACTGACAGTGAAACCGATAACGGTAATCGTTGAGGTAAAACACGCAAACTAGGCATGAGGAGTCTATTTGAGGCTATAAAGAGCACGACGAAGATGACAGACGTACCCATCTGAAAAAGAATAGCTAGGTGGTGGCTGTATGTAGACATCCTCATGCAAAACACTATTAAGGAAGGCATTCTTAACATCTAGCTGAGAAATAAACCACCGGTGAATAGAAATAACCGCAACAAAAGTGCAAATAGTGGTCATACAGAGCTTCTGAATAGCGACACCTCGCTAAGAACCTAATGAGCTGGTTTATTCTCCTATAGAGGAAGGGCTTCCCTGACCCTTTGGATCATCCAACCCCATACGCTTTATTCTGCTTTTTTTACATCGTACAACTCTGATAGTCGTGTTCGAAGTTTTTGCAGTAGTTGCACTGAACTTCAGTTGGTGCAAAAACAGGAGCGAAAACAAATACGTGAGGAGGGACTATAGTTGAAGCAGAAGTCATCGGTATAGTCAAAGAAGAAGTGACAACAAGTATAGTCGGAACAGACTATGCTGTTAACCCGCAGCGAAGCTCCTCAAACCGAAGCATTAAAAGGGCTTTGGTGACAGTCGGTCATGACAAGCGGCTCAGCAGTTGAGCCCTAATAGGCTCAACTCTGGGCGAAGACGGCATATGAAATCATAAAGGTGAAGATGGTCACAATATGCATTCTGCACCTTATGACACTCCTAGCAGAGCGGAGAGGCTAGCTCATCCAATTGCGCTAGAGATTGGCCAGGGCTTGGGAAAAATTGTTGACGGAGGAGTCCTCCTAACGAAGTATCTCCAACTCACGCTGAAGCGAAAAAAATTGAGCATCATTGCTTTACTGGTATTGCTCATGCAAGTACTCCTCGATTTGACAAGTGGAACGTAGACTAACAATGTCTGGGTAGATGGAGTCATCGATGTAGACCACCAGGATAGCTCGAACAAGGGTCTTATCAGCACACTAGTCTCTGAAAACGTCTATGGCATACTGAAAGGCCTCATCAGCAGCGGCTACCTTTGCCTCCTTCTTGGTGGCCCCATCTACTGCAGAAGGTATAGAAGTAGGCTGTCTAGGAGGTGGCTGAACTGACGATAGCGGACAAGGTTGAGCACTAGCGACATGTCCTAGAGACGGAGACCATCGAGCGTGATCTCCATGAGTGAAGACCATAACCTTTAGTTCATCATATGCAGCTTTATTCTCAAGAATAGGATCACAACTGATGGAATAGAAACCATCGGTAGACGGCGCTGGACAGCACGGTGACCAAAGCAACGAAGTCTGATAGGCGACGTTGGACGACGCGGTGGTTAGATCGATATTTTTTATTTTTTAGAATAAGTGGTTGTTAATAGAAGAGACCTGATACGGTTTCCTTTTAGAAACCGATATGGTTTCTAAAAGCCACGGGCGGCAGTTGAGGTGACTAAAAAGGTCATTGCCAGAGGCTGCACGGGAGGGGACACTGGCGCTGTGGCGGGAGGAGGGGTCGCTGGAGGCTGAGCCTTGGGGACGAGAATCAGGAAGGTGTCAGGGGCCTACGTGACAGTGGCGACGGCTCCATGCGATGGGGAGAGTCAGCTTCAGGCATGGCAGTAGGTTGGTCAAGGTAGCCAATGGCGGCGACGACAACAGCGCTGGTAGTAGCCAAAGGCGACGACATGGTCGGTTGGCTCCAGATCTGAGCGCTTGGGCGGCGATGGCCTGGACGGATCTGGGCAAAGCGGCAATGGATCCAGGTGGTCGAGCAATGGCTTAGGCAAGACGACAGTGGCAACCTGGGCAGCGGCGACAGCGGCGGATGACGGGACGGCAGCGGAAGGTTAGTGTTTTAGTTTTGATACTATGTTATGAATATTATGCATATATTCATGAGGTCCAATGGGCAGTATATATATGAGAAAATACAAGGGGATATTATAAGAGAATATACCATACACATATAAGAAAATACAAAAGAATTCATATTCGATATATACACATAAAACACACACATGGACACACACACATATAGGACAAGTGTTTCATGCACCTAGGTGCCTAGGCACCCATATCAATATCTTTTGATGTGCTTTGAAATTCGATATCTTCATATACCTATAAAAAAGTATATTTGAGATATCAGATTCTGAAAAAAAAATTAAATTCAACTTTAGTTTAATTAATTTGAGCTACTTTCATGGTATATATTAAATGTAGTCGCATCAAACTCAAAAGTAGTTCAAACTAGTTTAAACTGAGTTCAAAACTCATTTACCATAAATATATCAAAGGTATAAAATATTTTCATACCCAAACTCCTAAAAAATTATCATACACGTGTATCGGATAGGGTGTGTGTGTGTATATATATATATATATATAATTGAGGCACCATGTTGCCTAGACTCCATGACCAACTTTTCATCTATGATTGATTCCGCATGACAAATCAATAACTTACTTTTCAAATCAATACCTTTTCTGAATTAATGAATGCTAATGGATTGCCTGATATATTATATAACATTACATTTGTACGCATCTAAAAGTAATTTAAAAGCAGAGAGGTCTAATACCCAGACATCATGGTACCCAATTTCAACAGAGAAGGCAAGGTGAAGAAGGGCAGCAATGGGCAGTGCGACCAAGATCATCAGGATGGCGCTCCACGCCTTCTTCACGCACTACCACCCGGCGGCCTCCGCGGCGCCCCTCTCGCGCTCGCCGGCATTGCTCGCGCCAGCTCCCTCCCTCCTTCCCGCGCTCTCCCGCCGCCTCCGGCTGGTCTTCGTCGCCGCGGGGTTCCCGCCGGCCTCGCAGCTCCTCTTCCTCCTCAATCACAAGCTCTCCCAGTCCATCCTCTCGTTCCTCGCCACCCTGCCTTTCTCCCTCTCCTTCCTGCTCCTCGACAAGGCCTGCGCCGTGCGCTACTCCATGCAGGCGCCGCAGCAGCCGGCGCCGGCGGTCGGGGCACTGCTCCGCGCGTGCCACTACCGGGCGATGGCGCGGACGCAGCTCTCCAACTTCGCGGCGCTCCTCTTCGCCCATGCAGCGGTGTTCGCCGCGCTGCTCGCGGCGTTCAACGCCACAGAGGCTCTGCGGCTGGGCTCCGACGGCAGGGCCGTGCTCGCGCTCTCGGCCGCCGGCGTGATCGTCTACTCCGTCACGCTCGCCAACGCCGCCGCCGTCTGCAACCTGGCTACCGTCGTCGCGGCCGCCGAGGGCCGGGGCGGCTGCCACGCCCTGCTTAAGGCGCTCCTCCTCGTCCGGGGCGACGCCGCCACCGCCGTCACCGTGGCGCTGCCGGCCAGCCTCGCCACTGCCGCCGTCGAGGGGCTGTTCCAGTTCAGGGTGATGAGGCTTTACATGAGCAACGGCAAGCTGAGCTCAGCAATAGTTTGCGAAGGGTTCTTGATTGCCTACATCCACTCCATGATTTGTGTTCTTGACACTGTCATCACCTTCATGGTCTACCAGACCTGCAAGGCCAGCCATTCTTGTGATCTGTCGGAGCTGGAGGGGAAAGGGGATTTAAGAGCCTGAATTTTTCAGAATTTTAATCACTAGAGATTAGAGCACATCTCATACGTGATGGTGATGCTCATTGATAATTTTTTTGAGTTTTGTTTTTTTTAATCTTGATAAGGGTTAATTTCTGGTTCTGGGGACAGAGATGCTGGTAGTGTTAGGAAGTAGTGCATCAGGTCCATCAGATGGCTAAGGGGTCAATCTGTAAATAATTGGAAAAGCAGGGTCTATAAGATTTGGTACCCATATTAATGAGTAATTTATAATTTGCATATATTACGTACTTGCTTCAGATACTTGAAGTTGTCTCTTTCTGATTAAGGTTGTTTTGTTATTTTCTTATGCTGTTCAGATACTTGAAGTAGTATCTTAGCTAGAAGAGCTCAGCTAATTGGTCAAGAAACAATGTTTGTATCTAGATGAAACAATCTGCATGCTAGCAGCTTTTCATCATAAATTACCAAGTACATGTTCCAAAATCATGCCATGTTTTGACATGTAATAAACACATATTTTTAGTCACTGCAATGCCTGCAGCTGGATTATCTGACGGATAAGATCCACATCCTGACATGCCACCTAAAGTTACCAAAAATTTTGGTCAGTTGTTTAGATCCTGAGCCCAACATTTCAAGTGCTCCTTTCCTTGATTCCAAAGCAAAGCAAAAGAAAGCAAAAGGCATGCATGCAGCGTACTACTACTACATATCAACATCAACTTGGAGAGTGACCAGCCTGGCTGCCCTGGTGGTGAGTTGTAAAAATTTCAATGATTTCTACAAGCTTTTTGGTAACTTTCTGGGCTCCAATCCATTCCATACTCAGATCTGGGAGATATGGTTACTACCACTTGCCCCATGCAGATTCCCAGTGCCGCAATGCTACAAGAACTTTCTTCCAGTAGAGACATGGACTTCTTGCACACACCAAAAGTTGGACCTGGGGACTAGGTTACATAGTAAATGGGTACACCAAAAGTTAGGGCATAATAAAGTGGCTAAGCTTTTGGAATGGCCAAATGGGAGATAGCTGCAGAAATGCTTTGCTCTATGTAGCTGCATTTCACTTCAGTTCGTATTACTGACATAAGGAAGCACAAGGGTCTCTTTAATTAATTTACTAATGAATTAGGACAGAACAATGCTTCTATCTAGGAATGCTATATTTCCACAGAAAAGTAGAATGGGTATGAAAGGTTTCCAGCAGAAGTTTTTCGATTTAAGCGGGGTAGAAAGTGGACAAATTTGGTACAAGTAAACCAAGAACACCAAGTTGATGGACAGACTTCAGCAGTTAAGACCACTCACTGTCATATAAGAGGTGAAGTTCAATTGACATATGATAGATTGGGTTTAGAGATTCTCAGAAGATCCAAGTCTAACACTGTCTAGCACAAAATTCTCATTTTTTTAAAAAAAAGATACTCCCAAGTCCCAACTACCCCCAGATTGAGTTGCCACCCAGGCTTCATTTCAAGTGAGGCTCAAATGAGATAGCATAGTAGTAACAAAGTACCATACCGTCTATGGTTATGATACTAGTAGAAAAGGCATCATGTGATATACTTGCAATACGTAAGGTTACAGTTTGATTTCCAACAGAAAATTGGAAAAGGTAGCCTAACTCAAAACTCCAAGATGCTATCATACATGATAACATGAATCCTACTTAGGTGATGTTACCATGTTAGGGGAGAAGAATTTAGCCAAAGCAAACTTTAGCTTCAAGCATGGTTGAGAAAGTTTATACCTATGATGAATAAAATAAGTAAAGACACTGCTTACTATGGGATCAAATGTCCTTATCAAATTCCATTCTGAAATCACCCATGGAGGGTATGACCTAATGTAATAGTACGTGAGATTCTGAGTAGATGGAACGACATTAGATAAGGACAGTCTGGCCGATCTTGACAGTGATGTACCTGAAATATGCACTGATAATGCTCCAGGAGATCAAAACAGCAACACACTATTGCTTAGGTACATAATTTATAAAAAAATTTCCATAGCTTATTGCCTTGAGGCTAGGAACAGAGAAAGTGCCAAAGTTGATAAAAAAGATATTGTACCTCATATAATGGTGGGGCAGGGGTGCCAATAGTTGACCTGAAATTCTGAAAAGCTTCAGAGCCTGTATACAGGTAGAACCTGCAGCTAGACAGTGAGTCTTAATAACTATTTACTGTGGTAAACCAAACACAGGTAGAAAATGAATTTTTCCCACATCAAATTATACCCATATCTTTAGTAAATTTCAAGGACCCACAGGTTAATCTCACAAGAAATAGGAGCATGAATGATGGTATAATCGACATGTAAAAACTCAATATTTTTTTAACAAGATAAGATTGAATGTAGTGCAATGCAGATATAACATGTAGAAAGTTAGAAATATGGAGGAACAAAGAAAATTTGTCCAGGATACCTAAAAACAGAAACAATGTGGCATAAAAGGTTGAAAGAATCAAAATATATTGTCCACAATATACCTTTCTTATGTTGATTTCCTCTTTTGCAAATTATAACAAACATATACAGAGATACCGGAAAGCATCTGTACATTTACTGCTCTTTTCAATCTTACTACAATACAAACAAGAACTTGTTGCCTTGTTGGGGAATAAATTACAAAGTAAACATGTACATGACTGATCCATCTACAACATGTAAACATGTATACAGAGCTTCCACCTAGCTGGTTTTATATTGTGTATGCTTCAACTTAATAACATGTACAAGCTAGAAAGGTTGGTGTTGTATCAGAAATTCCGTGTATCTGTGGGAAAATGACAAACAATGATACCATTGTATTATTGAACTTCAAGAACGTTTGGAGCCATATGACTTTAAGAATTGCAGGCATCCCATATTTGCCTGAAGAAAATCAACCAAATACCAGTGCAACAACTCTGCAACAAGGATCCCGAGAGAGTTAATTGGACAGCGCTATTCTTCCCTTTTGAACTGTAAGACCCCAATTGGCCTCTGGTCAATGTTGCTGAAGTCTGTTCTTGTAAGTGAAGCTTGATTACTAGATATGTTATTCTGCCCTTTCTGTTGTGAACTGTTTGAAGGGGCCGAATTTCCTGCATTCTTGTTGCTGCCCCTACCAACCGGTGGTTCATGGTTATGTTTTCCTTCGTAAGTTGTTATGACAGCCTTGGGGTCCGACGAAGCCCTCTCAATGTGCTTCCTAACATTGCATCCAGCATATGTGCACTTGTAGTAACTCCTACAGGTAGAGATATCACGTAGGTAACAATGAGACAAGTAAGAAAAAACGCATGCCATGGTTTTTTGTAATGCACTGTATCTAAATTAATTGTGGAGCTTGCGCACGGCCAATAATTCAAACAAATCAGCATAATGGTTCCAGCAAATCAATATAAAGTGCAAAAGCAGGTAATAAATTCCACAAAAATGCATATGCTTTGGATATTCAGCTATATCTATCATATCTGCAGATTCACAATTAAGGGAAAATGTCATTTCTTAGAACTACAGTAATTTAAGAGGATCTCTCTTCCAGGGTTAAATACTTAAATATCTTCTATCCTCTTCATCAAGGAATCACAACTTACACTACCCCTTCTTTTTCTATCCACCTTTATCTTCCTCTTCCTTTGCCCTCAGCTCAGACTATTATTGTTGGCTACAGGAATATTTACAATAACATATATCTCATAGACAGTTACCACCAATCATTTTGCTGTTTTTTTATTAAATGAGAGTCATTTTCTCTGTAGCCACCTCATTTTCTTGATTTTATTAGGCTCCCCTTTCTTTCAATTTGACCAAGCAACTCCGTTAACTTTCAATTAACTAACATCACCAAATAGTCCCACTCACAGTATACAATGAGTTGGCTTGTGACATGGCAATAGGTAGCTGATGTTATAAAAACATTGCAAAAAGAATACATACTTTTTAACTATCCAAAATTCTAAACAGGGAATAGAAAGTTGGCCGTGATCCCACTGTGAGATGAGTTCCACAATATAAAAAACTCAGCCATCCATAAAGGAAAAACAGTTTGAGATGATCTCCATAGAGCCAGTGAGATTTTCCGCTCTTTTTTTTGCATTAGGGATGAGGACTAGCATGGACTTCTAGATGCATATTGGGCAGCTGTGACTGAGTAGTGGCTGAGTATGTCCGAAAAGGGATGATGTTGAGCAATCTCGAATTAGTTTTCCATGATAATTCTCATTGGTCTAGCCATGCTATCATGACAATGCCAACTAATTCACAGAAAAAGTAAGGACCTGTTGCAGTTAGTAACAAAAGGCATCTAATCTGAATGACAATAGCATGGTCCAGACTTCAGACAGATGAGGAAGTCTATGATTTAGGATTTAGTCAACTAATGGTGGCTGAGGTTCCATTCCGATAGTGTCTAAAATCTGAGTGTTAGATGTACGTGACGTCTCTATACAGAAGAGCTTGATGGAGTCTAGGAGACTCAATAAATAACTTAGATCTCATGTGCGGTAGATCACTAATAGTAGTTTTTCCCTGGCAGTGGCGCGCAATATTGATACTGCATTGCATAATCTGTTGATTGTTTTGACATGCCTGCCTATACACATGTTGGGCATATACTACATAGTAGAATGTTGCAATGATCTGCCTTCAGGTAAATTCAAGAAAAATGAGAAAGGAATTTTGCCAAGTAAAATGAGGTTGGAACTTGGAATTCTCCATTTAATGAACCATCTGCTGGTGCACACCTATCCTTTCCAACTCATTTTGGGGGGACAAAGGATGCATGGTTTAACAGAGAAATTTTACTAAGAGGTATAAAGGAAGCTAGCACTTCATCAACTACATAAATAGGAAGCTCAGAACATATGAGACTAAGATTAAATTCTTGCTGTATGAAAAGTTTTGCAAGTTGGACTGAGTAATGAAAATATGGATTATCTGCATCGATATTGAATGAATAATATAAGAGCTTTGTTTGTTGCAATATCTAGCACTTTACACTAGATATTAGAATGAGACCAGAAGATACAGATTAAAAATACTGAAGCCACACATCAAACCACAATATAAGAATGGAGATAGGATTAATAGACACTAAAAGTGCCAGAATATGTTTTCTCCTGGAACATAGCGTCAGATATACTGCAATATCAACTCAGAAACAGATACTCCCAATTTGGCCAATACTTCTAGGTACTCTACTGCCATTTAGGGCTCACGAAAAATAAATATGAAAAATGATTAGATGACAAAATAAGCATTCAAAAAAAATGAAAAAAATAGGATAGGATAAGAAAAAGGGGAGCTGGGTGGGTGCAACATGGGTGATGATATATGAACTATATCTGATCCAAAAAAAAGACCATCGCAAAGGTAAAAATACCTTGGATGAGGGTTTCCTTTGACCACCTTCTGCCCATACTTGCGCCATCTATAACCATCATCCAAAAGATCAACCTCACTGGTTGTTTGCACAATAATCTTAGACTCTGCCAAGGTCTTCTGTGAAGAAATTTGTATATTCCTAAACAACAAAGGAATCAATTTTAAGAAAACAAAATTATAACAGCTAAATTTATCAGATAGTGGAGTTGTATTGACAGTTAAAAGTACCTTCTTTTGCTGTCATTCTCTCCATCATCCACTTCATGTGGCCTTGATTCACCATCATCCATATCATCTCCGTCACTTAAACCAGATAATTGCTCAGACAACCCATATATAGCTTCCTGATCTCTCTTAGCACCTGACAAACCAGACGTGGTATCGTTGGATTGTTCATTTTGCTGGGCTAACGAGGAGCTGCCATCTTTTGCCCGCTTATTTGGTGGACGTTGGTGATTATGTTTGCCTTTGTATATGATCTCAGATATTTGACCATCTTCTGCGTGCTCTACCTTTTTCTTGACAGGACAATTGGGATGAGTACATTTGTAGTAGCTCCTTGGGCAATCACTGCCCTTCACCACTTTCTGACCATATTTCCGCCAGTTATAGCCATCATCAGCGGGCTTATCAACAGGGGCATTAACTTGATACCTCTGAGACGCCTCAGCAGGTTGAAAGGTTGCATTCTCATAGTTCGATGTTACCGTCGTCGTCTCTAAAATTCCTTCCATATTGACTGCAGAGCTCATATGTTGTAGAGCTTCAGATGATGTTGCAGCTGCTGAGAAAGATCTTTGTTCAATGTGATCGAACATTCTGAGTGGAGAATGGCTTGCTTGGGCTGTGACTTGAGCCAGAGCCTGCTGATGCGACATTCCAAAACCCCCCTGTAAAAATACAGTACAGGTGGTCATCAGTAAAATTTTGATTTACTTTATTTGTTCAAATCTAAAACAGATGCTCCAGAAATGAACATTGCTTAGGGAGGGAATACTGAATGAGATGTTATATCAGTTGATTGCTCTTCACCATCAAATGCCAATCATTTATCTTGTTAATACCGAATGTACTTAGTTAGAACTTGTCTTAACAGAAGTTAACTTTTCAACTACGAAACCTCCACATGACTCTACAGCGCTACCCACCAGCCATTGTGAATATCAAACACAAAAAATTATGAACTATTTTGACAATAGAACCGCTCTCCAGAGCAAATGGGCGATTAGTATAACCACCTCAAACTGAGTAACACGTGCCCAAAGAACCCTATCAAGTATCTACAGGTCAAGATCATCAAAAGCACGGAACTCATAATACTGTTTCACTAGAAAGTTGTCCCATCAATATTAACATATCATGCCAGCTGGTAATCGTTATCGAAAAAAAAAGCCAAATACAGTAAGGTGCCTTTATGCATTCTCGGCCAAACCTACGGGACCGATCAGTACACTAGATGTTCTCACCTCGCTAAAGTTACCAAGGCAACCGCATAATTGTTTGTCATCTCCAGAAGTTCCAGATTCCCAACTTGTACTACTCCACAAGCTTTGAAACACCATAAATGATCACTACATGATTCTTTCAGATTTCCTCTCATATTATCACCCAAAAGAAAGAGAGCGAGAGAAGCTTAACGAACTAATGACATCTACCAAGGTTGAAGTAACAGCTCTCACACAAGGCGAAGAAATGGAACATGTTTTACAATATAAGAACCTAATAAGCTCGTCTTTTTACTATCGCATGAAGGGCGTTAATCTAACTAACTCATTTAATATATAAACATTTATAAGATTAACGCATACCAGAAAGAAAAGAGGATCGCAAAACAAAAACAAAAATTCAAAACTTGAAGAAGCAAGGCTCAAGAATCCAATCTTTTCACAGCAGCTTTAACCTTTGCAGCAAAAGTGCAAGAATTGAAGGTGCGGTGGATACGTACCATGGCCGGCGAGAAGAGCAGGCCTGGGGAGTCGAGCAGGCCGGAGGGGCTGAGCCCAGGGGGCACAGTGAACACGGCCGCCGCCAACGCGGCCCCCGGTGGCGGCGCCACCGACAGCGCCGGCCCTGCCCTCGCGACCCCGCCTCTACCCCTCTCCGCCTCATGCTGCTGGTGATGGTGCGGAGGCGGGGGCGGCGCGAGGGAGCCGATGAGGAGCTGGGTGAAGCTCGTGGCCCCTGCAGCGGATGATGAGGCGCCGCCGCCGGAGGCAACGTCGGGGTCGGAGGCGAAGAGAGCGGAGGCGAGCGTGAGCGGGCCGGGGCTGGCGTCGCCCTCGCCGGAGAAGAGCGACTCCGCTGCCGAGCGCGGGGGCAGCGCCAGGCGCGGGCGCGGCGGCGGCGGCGGGCGCGCGGACATGGACGCGGGAGGCGCCGAGAGAGAGAGAGAGAGAGAGAGAGAGAGAGAGAAGGGATTGATTGATTCTCTCTTCTTCTTGGATTATGGCGCTGACTTTCGTTGGGTGGGGGGTTTTTTGGTTAGGGCGAGTCTGACTTTTGGACTGTTTTTGGCACGTGGCTTCTTAAATAAATAAGATAAGATAATTTATTTGTTATTGTTCTAAAACGGTTTATTAATATAATATTTTTGAAACAATTTACCAATATTTAATTTTTTCATACAAACACATGTGATAAAACTAAAAACCATAATTTATATCTATAAATTATAAACCGTAGCTAAATAAAACTCACTTTGCCTTCTAAGGATCTGAACTGGAGGAAGGAGAGAGGGAAATTATTTGCTCTGCTTTTCTAATTTTTAGAGAGCGTTTTTCCTAACCTCTGGTTGAGGGGAAGAGAGAGATTTGGCACTTCAACTGGCGGCTTTTCATACGCAAAGCTTAATTATCTATGAATGTTCATAAGGATTTTGTAAAAGAGTGTTTTCTTCAAAGTATTTGTATGGGTTTTTAACACATTTGGTCCTCTGCAATGCGTTAGAGGAATTTTAGCACACGTGGAGTTCATTGTGCTCTCACAAATTAAGTTGTTGTAGAGACTAGAGAATAAGATGTCTATTATCATTTTCTTTTTAAGTCCTATGCAATTCGATTTCTTCTGAAAGTTTTTACCTTTTGGCTAAAATAACATTATATAACTACTAATTTTTTCTATGCATTCAGTTAAAAATAAAAAAATTATTATATCACTATAAATAATATAAATTAAAAATAAATTAAAAAGCTAACTAGTGTTAGAGTTAATCTTGTTTTAGTATGTTTGGAGAGTTTGTTTAGTATTTACAAAGTATATGTGTAGGAGTAAAGAGAATAAGAATCCAAATAAGATTATGAGTCAAAATCCAAATAAAATTACGAGTCCGAGTGTTAGGCTTGAAATTAGTCTATATAAGGTATAATAGTCATGTAATTGAAACAAGTGAAAATGAGAGAAGAGAAAGAGAAATAAGAAGAAAAGAGGGAGCGATTGGTGCTCCGAAAAAATATATTAATATATATAAAAGTTTAACGAGAAAAAATTTCAACAACTAAAAGCTAAAAAGCAGAAGCAAAAACTGTATTGGAAAGAAGCCTTGCCTCGATGCGACGACGAAGCTGTAAAGCACTACGCCATCTTTCAGAAAAAATCAATTAGGTAGGCTCCAAAAGCGTCGGTTTCAGAATGATAACAACACAATTTGAGTTTTCCTTTGGGAGCATTGAATGTACAACGCACGGTCGTAACGAGGACAACCGGGTAGGAGTCCTAACATGCCAACAGCATCTAAATCTTCCTCGTTAAGTTTATAAGACATATTTTTTTAATATATAAACCAATAAGATATTAAAAGTGACTAAACAAGTTTAATTATTATCTCTAAATATTATATCCAAATCCAATGTATACATATAGAAAATATAAAGGAAAGCTAGATACTTAAATAGTAAATCTCACACTAATTTTATATTAGAATATGAAATACATCTTATATTTATAAACAAAATTATTTAAAAAAACTATACCTCATAAACTTGGACGGAGAGAGTAGTTAGGACTCCTCACCTTAGAGCGCAAATTATTTCATATTCCAGCATTGCGTTCCAGAAAACCTCTAGTTTCAAATTGAAACAACCACAATTACAAGTAAGCTCGTTTGAATAGGAGCATTCAGAAAGGCATTTTCTATAGCAATTCATACATTCTTTTTGACAAATTGTACAGCTGGTCGTCCCCCTTTCCCATATCCACCCTAAAAAGTAATGAAAAAGCAACCCATAGGTTGCTTCTTTTCCCTCCATTAGCCTAAAATGACCTCAAAAAATATTTATTTTTTTCAGCTTCAGCTTCTAGTTTCAAATTTTTTTCACTATTCAGTAATTTCTTTTTTCTTATTTTTTAAGATATTTTGTGCTTTTTTGTTTTTCCCCCCGATTTCTTTGCATTGTTTGTGATGGGCTAACATATTTTTTCTATTTTTATTTTTTAATTTAATTATATCCAATAAATTAACTCAGCTACAATAAAAAATAAATCAATTATAATAAAATTTTAACCAAAAATCATCGTCATATTTTAAGCGCCCCTTAATAAACACTTGCATTGCCTGCTTGCTTCCCTCCATTTTGTCACCAAAAAAATCCACGTTATCCATATTACTCGGCCAAAAAGTCCAAGATAAGTCGCATCTCGGCGTCATCGTGCGGCTCACGACGCGTGACATTTCCATCAATCCAGCAAATAGGACGACGACGAATTGATGATGATCCGTCAGCTAACCATGGGAGTCCCCATTCGCATTGAATGAGCCAGGACGCAAAACATCCAGCCTGCACACCGACGTGCAATTAAACAGAGATCGCTGCAACTTGGCCATTTTAATAATTGGGATGATGACAGGGTGACTGATAATTGGTCATTTTTTTCTTTGCTCGATAACTTTCGGTTGTATTTTCTAATATAGTAGTGGACTTTAAAGATATCAATATCGATAACATATATAATTTTATGCTTAAAAAGTTGTTTAAAAATCTGCTTTAAAAAATTATCTCATTTATTTTGATTTTTGAGAAATCAAAAGTAAAAAAAGGGGGCTAATGAGAGACGTTGATCCGCTGCAATCGAGTTCCTATGCATGCCTTTGGATTAGAAACTTATGCTTGATGTCACATAGTTCAGCTCCTGCTCCACTGAGCTTCAAGCTTTAGCTTTTAACTTTTTAACTTTATCTTTTTCTAGTCTTTAAGCTTTTTGAGTCTTTTTTATCTTTTTTTATTTCCTTTATTCTTTTGTATTGTCTGGAATGACGTCACAGTTCTCTCTTTTTTTATATTTTTTAAATTTATCTATGCTGAAAAGACTAACAGCAGTTATAGTGCAAAAATAAACCTAGAATAGTGCCGCACAGTTAAAAAGCCCGCAGCTCGCAGCTGAGTTGAGCAGGGCCTCAGAATATGTGTAGTTCCTTGCCATAATTGTAAGAGATTCAGAAGTACATCAATCCACTCTATTGCTACGTGGTCATCGAGAAGAGGGCATATTCTTTTTAGATTTGGTTTATAGTTTTTGGGTTGTTTGTGAGAAAAAGTACAGACTAACAGAAAGTCGTTATATATGTATTACAATTAACTCGTAGATTTCGTTTTAAAAGGCATTCCGCTTGAAAGCTGTTACTACATAAAGCAGAAAAACAACTTAAAAAAAGATACCGATAATGATACATATCTTAGTGTTACTGTGTACTAACATT
This sequence comes from Melocanna baccifera, assembly GCA_036346265.1. Taxonomy (NCBI): domain Eukaryota; kingdom Viridiplantae; phylum Streptophyta; class Magnoliopsida; order Poales; family Poaceae; genus Melocanna; species Melocanna baccifera. The sequence goes on along the minus strand of CM070684.1, from coordinate 18,505,977 downwards.
TGGATATACCAAGTTCATAGTATTGTACCAAATAAAACATGCTTTGATCTCTGAAAGTAATTTAGAAAATGGATATGCAACATGTAGAATATGAAGCACGTGCCCATGACTTGGATACTCCGATTGGATAGGCGTGGGTAGGCCTGGTAAAGACAAAAGGGTTGCACGCAGCATGCTCTTCATTCTTGTAAAAAAAAGGTAGTGTCAAATCAATGGCTGCACAAGGTGAAGAAAAAGCTGGAGAAATGTCACGAAAAATATGATGTGATTGCTAGCTGCTCCCCAGCACGTGCATCAACCTTTTGCTAGTGCTAGGTGCAGATAATCTATCACAAAAGGAGATTTGTCAGTGCAGCTCTCCTTCCCTACAGTATCAGCTTTGGGCTGCATGTTTTCAGAACAAAGATATGCATGCATGTCACTCAACTTCCATCCAAGCTGAGCAGCATATGGGGTGGGAAATATGCTAATAGTTAGAAGTCAGCGCGCGCGCGCGCGCATATAGCAAAAAAATCAAATCTAACTCTCGGACATATAATTTTACAAATTTGACTCTCCTTAACCGTGTCAACAATAGTAGACGACACATATCGTCTGCCGTTTTCGCCCACCGCAATAGATGACACCGTGATATGCACCGTAACCAACACTATAGACGATCTACTAAGCTAGACAAACTCAGTAATTAGAGAATCCATAGATCTATTTTGCTTACTGAGCTAGACGAGCTTGGTAACTGCACCACCTGCCGTATTTAGTCGTCGCCTGCCAAGCTGACACTAGCTACCACGGTGTCTGCCACATACCGCAGTGGGCAAGCGCGACATACAACATATATCACCTACCATTAGTGCCACGGTCACGAAGGGAACCAAATTTACAAAATCGTGTCCGAAAGCCAGTTTTGAAAAAAAAATCTGCTATAGTTCTATATATACGATGAGTTCTAATATTTAGGGCTCACATTTCCTTCCAAGATTATGTCAACTAAAAACCCAGGGTTAGCATTTTCTCCCAGGATTATGCCACCTGCTGGTATCAGTAAAATCCACACAGGCTGTGACTTCCACTATGCTAAAGCTGACTTGGGCATTAGTGTATTCATGATATAAAATCGACATAAAAGCAGAAGATTTACACTAGCTGGGCACATCTAGAACAAAAGAATTTCGTAAAAGTTTGTATAGAAATTTTACTGCTGCTCGTGAAAATATTACATTTCCTGTGAAAATTCCCCTATATATTAACACCGTAAAAGCTGTTCTGGGGTAAAATTTTCCCCCTAAAATTCTCATCAAGCGCTTAATGAGGAAAGCAACACCCATAAATCACCTGCTGAAAGCAACCCCAGCATTTAACTTGGCGGTAATAATTTGCGGTAACACAGACGCAAGGGAAGAAAACGCAACTTTGCTCCCTTCTTTCCAGCTTACAATTTATAGTTTTCTCTAAACAGATTTTCAGCTTATGGTTTATAATTTTCTCCAAACAAATAAATAAACAAGACGAAGTCTAAACAAATTTTCAACCTATGGTTTATAATTTTCTCCAAACAAACAAATAAGACAACTTATTCGTCATCTTTTCAAAGCAGCTTATCAGAAGTCTTTTCAAAATAGCTTATTAGATTGACACTCGGTTTGTTCGAAAAACACTCACATTAAAATCAAAAGCTATCAGCCAGTCATAAATCGAAAAAAAACCCACCCGAAAGCAATGGATGCATAAACAGTACAAACAGGATGCCGTACAAGAACACACTGACAAGGACAGAAAGCAACTACCTGGGAATAATGATCAATCAAATGACACCTAAAATTTCATCAATCCTTCACCTCAGCAGAACCAGAGAATGGCAAAAATAGCAACAAAAAACTGTAACTTCCCCCCAACCGTCGACATCAGTTTACTTTTTCCCTGCAGGTCGCAGCATCTTGGAACTGCCAAAGTTGCACCTGCAGATGCTAATAGTGACAACAGAGCAAAGACAAGGCTCCAATGTAAGAGAATGGCAAGATTGACTTGCCACAATGGGATTTTCACCTTGAGCACAACAATCCAACTCCATATCGAAAAGTAACAGTACCCAGAGGGTTAATAAACCCTGATGAGAGTGATGTTTTAGGATACAGTAACTGCGGAAATTTAGGGCGACGAAACTGAGGACCCCAGGTAAATAAGAGCCTGATTGGGTACGAGTTTTGCGATACAGTTCCTTGATGCTTGTCACTGTGTGTTCTCAGGAAGCCTTGTTCCTAGATACCCAAACCCATCTTTAACTGAAAGCCAGTAGTAGTAAGCCACATGCAAGAAAATACATGCGACGAGACAGGTTACTTCGGGCCGACGTCCTTCAGCGCACAGATCTGCTCCTCTCCCATGGCAGACATGACGGTCACCACCAGGTCCTTCCCTTCGCCAAAGCCATCCTTGATCTGCACCAGCAGACAAATTGATGATCAGAGTGTCAGTTTTGAGCTAGAGCATGCAAAGTCGTCAGTTATTCAATTTAGATTAGGTCGAAAATTAGATTGGTGGATGTGGTATTATTTATTCAGAGAGGAGAAAGTAAAAAAGCATACAATGTTTAGACACAGGTCAATCTAAATGGCCCATGTAAATAACCATATACAACAATGGTCAGTCAATTGCAATATTAGATTCACAGCATCATCTTTCTATTCATGACAGTAATTTTTCCAAGTCTAATCTCAGACTATTAGACAAGAAAACTATAAGCACTCTGCAGAAGTTGCAGAAATCCAGCACATACAGAGCATTTTTGACATTTCCCATGTGAAACCAGATGTGTGGTACGCCTATTGCAGGCAAAAAGCAGACTGAAAGATGCATAAGTGAACATTGCGAATGCTTGAAAAGAATCGCAGTTCACAGAAACAAAAAAGTGCGATATTGCAAGGTAGATAGAATAAAATAGCTTCATCAAGGAATTTACTTCCTCGATCAGAAGTTGTGAGCAAATGTTGATGAGCTAAATATAAAGAATTTTCAGTTGACCTCTAGTGGAAGTAACTGGTAAAAAATCAAAATCTCTCAGCCCATTTTCCCAATAAATAACAAGAGCGACAGTCCTTAAAATCAACTTATACAATAAGCTGCCAAATCAAACTACATTAGTGTACAAAGTACATAGCTTCAAAATTTTAGTTGACAACTTAAAATTTTTTTCTTGAACGCGCAGGAAAACTGCGCATCATTATATTAAGAAGAAGGAAGGAGTCTAAGAAAACTCGTACAAACCCTCACCAAGAAGGAGAGGCTAAAAACATAAGGTCATAAAAATTACCGACCAAAGACAAAACACAGCACCTATGACCAAATGGTACTAAGGCATCTAAAATCTACTTCCTATGTAAGCAAGAAGTATGCATGAATACACAGTTCGTACAAACCTGGCTAAGCAGGTTCTCATCAGTTGGGAGCCTCAGATCATCTTTGGTGTTACCATTTTCAGTCAGCAGGCTCACCTGCAAGAGATGTTAATTTCTCAAGTGAACGCAGAATCCCACAAATGATGACACAAGAAGCATTAACAAAATAATCAAACTTACAAATCCATCCTCAGATATATCAATGAGCTGGTATTCAGTACGATTCACATGAGGAACCTATATACAAAACATGTTCATGTTTTAGTGTCAATGGAAGCAATATTAACCGGAAAGAGCTCAACAAATGTACTAACATCACAGTTGTGCGAAGATGGCACAATATCTTCAAGCTTCTTGCCAGTGAAGATGTCAATAGCAACAAAGTGGCACTTGGCGTGACCATGCTTCCCAGTCTTAGAGGTTGAAACCTCCACAACCTGCATAGTTTTAAAAATGCATATAGTTAGAAATCAATCAGCAATAAGGAAAATAACCATCAGCACAAGAATGAGAAGAAAAAGGTTTGAAGCCTAAATAAATACAGACCTTTAAACACAAATCACAAAATGGGATGACTGACGCACCGCTCAATTTAGCTTCTGGCTTCTGCTTTTTTTCACTATTCATTAATTTCGTCTTTTCCTTTTCTTTTTTTTTGTTTTTTTTTTGCCTTTTCTTTTTCCCCGTATTCCTTTGCATTACCCGTGATTAGCTATCATATTTTTTCTATTTTTATTTTTTTAAAATTTAATTATACTAAATAAGTCAACTCAGCTACAATAAAAAAAATAAGTAGCTACAGTAAAAAACCATAAGCTAACGCCATTCTAAACACCCCATGAAGGCAACTTATTAATATTAAAGTGGCAACTAGAGCACGATGAATAAATTACAGAACTACAGCTAAAAGGACCAATTCAGCATTTCTAGCATTAGTGAATTGATTCTCCAGTGACAACACTGAGAAGAAGAAAGAAGCAAATGCTAAATATACGCGCACAAAACATACACCAAAATAAGCATACAAATTCATCCTAGTCTATTTACCTCGCACGGTGAAAGTACGAAGTTGCAGACAAGTTTGCAACCTTGCCACTGTCCACCGGTGGTTCAACAAACAATATTATATGGACCACTATGCAGCAATTACTACATAAAGATATACACGACAATAAGCATGCCAACATGCCAAGTCATCCTTGCCTATTTCCTTAGCATGTGAAACTGTGAAAGTACCAAATTGCAGACAACTAGACAAGTCAAAACATTTCCACTGCCAACAGGTAGTACAGCCAATAAAATTTCATGGACCTACTATGCACACCCAAGCAATCAAGTGCTGACCGCTGGCATGGTCAGTCAAAATTTACATCAAAAGTAAAATTGCTCCCTGATGCAAACCATGGTATCTACAATGTTCATAATGCACGAAATCGGTAATTCCTCTTAAACATGAACAGCCGATAGATGCTCGATTGCAACAAATACTGAAGCGGACAATCGATTTGCGGGATGAATCTATCTAGACCTACCACCCCCACTCCCCAACAGCATGCAATATATCAGAAGACTTCAGCATTATCAGGTAAACGAAGCCAGGCATACTCAACTCCGAAGGCCTGCACTAACAAGATTAGGTGCTGGATCTACCCCATCGTATACTGCTAATCCGATGAAGCGCAGACACCAAAACAAACTCAAAATTCAAAAGATGTACACGGCATAAAATAGATGAAAAGCCCCACAGCATACTTCCAACTTCGCCAACATCCACATATCTCACAGCAACATCCACTACTACCTTAGGCATTCAACGGCACACATTGGAACAGGGAGGGGGGAGGAATGAATTTTGCAACTCACAAAGATTCATAAGGGCAAAACACCATGGAGAACCATATAAGCACACAAAAAAAATAAATTTATCCAACGCTGATCCAAATCGCTCCATCGAAGACCGTGGCAGCTCGCAGCCAAAAACAAAATTGCACATTTACACGCAACAGCGATCGAGACGGCAAAACGAACAATCGGATCTAACAGAACTACCGCGAGCAAATCGAGATCTAAACCGAGACAACAGCGGCGCGCATGAAGCGAGCGAGCGAAGGATGGCTTGGATTGGATGGATACCTTGCAGGGGCGGTTCTTGATGACCAGGTAGCCGTTCTTGCGGATGGTGCCGGCCTGCTGCGGGAAGGTCTTGGAGGCGCCGGCGTCGGCCTTCGACTCGAAGTGGTGCTCCTCGGAGTCCGACATCTCCTCTCCTCGGATCAGGGCCAAAAAAATCCCTGAAAATTCGGGGGAAATCAGCGAACGAATAGGTAGGCGTGCAGAGAATTGGAAGTTTGAAGCTTGATCAGAGAGAAGGGTGGGATGGATCTGGGTGGGGAGGGAGGGTTTGGAACCTTGAGAGGAGTTGGCGAGCGCGATGGGGCGGCGGCGACGGCGAGGGTGGAGGACGGGATGGAGTAGCAACGAAGTATATTGGTGTTGCGGGCATTATGCTCGTTAGTCCTCGGAGTATTTTTTATTGGGGAACAGCGTCTTGGATTGGTCTAGGCCTATTTGAAATGAGGAAAATTTTCTAAATTCTTGAGGGAATTAAATTTTGTTTTTGGAATTTCTGTGTTCCAACCAGGCTCTTAATTCACGAATTTGCAGAATGATTGTTGGATTGTTGTGTGAATATTGCTTATTATGTATATGGTTTAAAATTATATGATGGAGTAGGAATTTCAGGCTAGGTAAGAATTTACAAAAGTTGGTTACTAAGGAAATGGTGGTTTCATCCTGCCTTGCATGCTTAGACAGACATAGAGATAAAAACAGATTGAATAGTATCTTTATCACATTCGTAATTTTATTTTATATATATTTGTATTTTATATATGAATATGAATTCAAATATTTTTAAATATGAATACAAATTAAATATTGTAACGAATATGAATTCAAATTAAATATGTACTCAAATTGATGGAATCCAGATATCATCATAACTTATGTAGTACAAAGATATTAATGACAGCTTATCCTCATACAGTAATGCTTAATCATTCTACTTCATTTAAAGAAACATGAATTTATATTGAATTAAAAAACTTGTCCAACTAATTAGTTATATTACAATAAAATATGTATATTACTTCACCAACTAAAAAATACGGATATAAATAATTTGAATAAAAATAACATTTCGGATGGTAAAAGTCTATATCTTATTTTTATATGAATTTGAGTAAGAATACAAATATAAGAGAAATTATTGATCGGATGAAAAAATCTATATCGTGTTCATATTCTTTCGAATATGGTAACTAAATAAGAAAGATAATTCGTATCCATTTCCTATCTCTAGATGTAGTGTGTGGATAATATCTTCTCACAAAACTAGCGTATGTTTCAACTAATTCAAAATAGATTTAACACACAATAAAAATCTAGTTACATCAGCGTAGCTATCAGTATCACTAAACCCCACATAAGTAAAAAAAAAAGTTGTATTTTTTGGTGTTAATCGGCAGGAGCTGAGAAGCACCAAAATGTCTGGACTCGAGTGCGATTACCACTACGCCAGGGGGTGTTTGTGTAAAAACGAGAGGTGCTGAAAATATCTGGGGTGCCGTTCGCAATCACGTGGGGGGGCAGACGGTCCAGGCGCCGCCGGACTCCACGGTGCGCGATCAATTCCCGCGGAGCGCGCGGGCCTCGCGTCCACGGACCGATCCTGGCCGTCGGATGAGGGGGGCGGCGGCCGAGCGCGGCGCACGTGCCAGTGGCGTCGCACGGGGAAGAGCTTGCGTTCCGTTCCGTTATGTTCTGCGTGTACGGCCTGGATCCTGACGTTATGTGTGGGACCTGGCGCGATCCGACGGCCAAGGATTCTTCCGGAGATAACAGGTTAATCCTGTCGTTACCGTGTGAATCCTGGGTTTACTTGATCATTCAAATGATGCGGAGAACTATCAACTGTCAGTTGGGTGCGCTCAAGTCAGCCGTCAGAAGCCGCGTTCAGCGTACCGTATACTATTTTATCCTCTAGTGATTTTTTTATTTTTTTTGATATTTTTGTGTTTTAATTTTTTTTTTGTATTCATTTGCATCATTCCGCTCTAGATTAACGTGTTATTTTTATTTTTATATTTTTAAAAATTTAATTATGCCTAATAAGCTAACTCAATTACAGTAAAAAATCGATCAGTTACAGTAAAATTTCAGTAAAAACTAAAAGCTATCGCTATTCCGAACGTCCTCTAAAACCGACGAAAATTGTAGGCACTTGCTGCAACATTGTATGTAGTATAGCGAACGCTGGTTTGATTCGTGCAAAATTTATATTTTTTCGTTTGATGGTAGACGGTAGAACGTGCTAGTTACTATAAATTAAAGTGTAAGTCACATTCTATTAGATCTTTAAATCAGCAAGTGATCAAATGTTTCCATGTAGTACTAGTATCTTCTAATTTTTTTCCTCACATTATGAACCTCACTAGATAAAGTTTAATGCATCTAAATAATAAAGAGATGATTGGTGTCCGCTTCATTGGATTTAAGCTTTTAGCTTCCACCTTTTTAATTTTAATTTTTTATTTTTTTAACTTTTTAAAGATTTTTGTATTTCTTTTCATTGTTATAATAACGTAATATTTTTATTTTTTTTAAATTTAATTATGTTAAAAAACTAATAGTTCTATAGTATAAAAATAAGTCTCAAACGGTACCCAAAAAAAAAGCTTTTGTAATATTTCCTAATCCGGCACCATCGTCGCATCTAGGCCTTGCTTCTTCTCCAAATCTGACACCATCTCCTGCTGGCCATACCCAGCTCTATGGTGACATCTTTGGGTGATGTCCATGGTGGTAGCAACTTTGGCTCGACCATGTGCTCGAGTCCCGCCGCCATGGGCACGCTTTGGCTCACTGGAGCGTGCTCACGCCGTGCCATCGTGGGTGGGTTGGACAAAAAGCTCGAGACTCGTGAGTTATTCGAGCTCGTAGTCGGCTCGGCTCGACTCGAGCTCAAAATTTTTTCTAACGAGCCAAGCTTCTTCTGCAGCTCGGCTCACTACGAGCCGAGCCCGAGCGGCTTGCGAGCCCAATCGAGCCACCGCATGGCTGCCTTTTTTTTCTCATTGCGCATTGGGACTTACCGCTCGAGACTCCACCCACTCGCTCCACTCGCTCTCTCCGCATACCCCACCCGTCCCCGCCGCCTCTCCCCCTCTCCCCTGCCCGCCCCCACCGTCGATCCTTCTCTCCCCCGCCGCCTCTCCCCCTCTCCCTCGCTCGCCCCCACCGCCGATCCCCCCGGTGTCGCCGCCTCTCCCCCGTCGCCGATACCCTTCTCCCCCGCCCGCCCCCGCCGCCTCTCCCCCTCTCCCCCGCTCGCCCCCGCTCGATCCCCACGCGCGCGCCTCCCCTCTCTCCCCGTCGCGATCCCCTCTCCTCTCCTCCGCCCGCCCGCCACCTCTCCTCGCCCGCCCCGCCGATCCCCGGTACCGCCGCCTCCCCTTTCCCTCGCTGCCGATCCTCTCTCCCCCCCCCGCCGCTCCGCCCACCCCGTTGCCGATCTCCCTCTCCCCGCCCGCCCCCACCACCGATCCAACCCCCCGATGTCGCCGCCTCTCCCCCGTCGCCGATATCCTCTCCCGCCGTTGATCCCCCCGGTGGCTGGTGCTGCCACCTCTCCCCCTCCCCCGCGTCGCTAGCGCTGCGGAAGACAGACAACCAGGAGCACCCAACCAGGCGAAAGGTGGTGGTGAGGCGAGCGATCATGGGGTTCAGGCGTCCCACAGGGCCTCGTCGTTGCCCTCCACCATCAATAGGTAAGTAGATCCTCCGTCTTGCTCCTTGATTGGATTCATGTTCTTGGTTTGGTGTAGACGTGTAGTGTGTGATCTAGTTGCAGCCGAAGCCTCGGCAGGATGGTAGCGGGCAGAGCGCTGTCCCAGAAGGCCAGAACAATGATCGTAATCGAGCCAAAAGCTTGACTCGCGAGCCGGTTCGAGCCATCTTCTGAGCCGAGCGAAGCCTACACTCTAGCTCGATATTTAAACGAGCCGAGCCTGGCTCGGCTCGGTGCGAGCTTGGCTGAGCCTGGCTTGAGCCGGCTTAGCTCGTTTCCACCCCTAATCGTGGGAGAGAGGTGGAGGGAAGGAGAGACACTAAGAGAGAATTGACATACGGGCCCACTTTGTAAAGTTTAGCCGTCATTTATAAAAAAAAATCTCTCTCCAACTCATCAATAATAATATTTTAATGCGTCTGTTGTCCAACGGCAAAAATAAAAAAAATCAGTTTGTTCGAGCGAAAGAACAAAAAAACCGATGTCGTAAATCAAATATCACAAAAGTTCAGTGTTCTATAACCAAATTTTCTTTTAAAAAATATGTTATCTTTTCACATGAAAAATAAGAGGACCAGAGAAGTACACAAGAATTAAGACTTTTTTTATTCGAATCTGTTTATGCGAGATAGAGTTGAACAACCTTACTCCATCATATTTGTAGAGTACATACGCATCGATGATGCATATAAGCTATAATGCTATGCCTTAAAAATTATTTTTAAACCTTTATTTGTAGAAAATAAAAACTAGCGTAAATAGGAGTGAAGTCGGAGCGGACACGGGCCTCCATCAATGCACAAAAATCAAAGACTTTCACAAATCCAAGGGAGCCAAAATGAATTGGACAGTGGCCTCATCAATGTCATGGTGGTTGATAGGGTCGACGGCGAGGCAGGGATGTTAGTGCCCAAACCCTAGGGCCATGCAGTGGTGCCTCAACCCTAGGGTCCCCATTGCTGACTTTGTTCGAGGCGAGGAGGAGAGGGTAGCCTGTGTGATTCACAACGACCGGATCCATACTTGGTAGTATAACCAATCTCGGCTCGGATGGCGATTTGGGGAGCAGCAAGAAGAGAGGAGTGATTATATGTTTCAAACGAATGGAAAGGAGAAGCGAGGGGATGGCATCAGGGGCATCGTCACAAAATTAGCTGTCCATGGGGTTTATTCGCCAAATGGTTCAAGTGAGTTGGGTTTCCCACCTGCCTTAATGTGAGCCACTCAAGCTGAATCCGACGATCAAGATTGTCTTTTACGTTTTAGCGTCAAATTCCTCTTTTACCCTAGATATATCGCCCGCAATTTGTGGCGCTAATATCTTGCCTTAAATCTTAATCACACCAACTTACGAAACTATAGCGAGTAACAAGATTTTAAGGAAGATTTTAAGGGCGGATGCTTCACAATATGACGAGATGTACTGCTGACAACAAGACGACGAAGTTCTAATCCTAATACACACATTAGGATGCCACCAGCATAGACTAGTCTAGCTAATAGCTGAAGTCCGCCATTGCTAACTTGCTGCAAATCTACAACACTTGGTTAGGTAGTCAACTTAAAAGGCCCGATACCAACAGCCGCGGCTCGTGCTTTACGTAGACGATGAAGAGTGGAGACGGCTTAAGGCAATAAAGGTTAAAGGCCATGGACGTAGGCAGTTGGGATGCCCGATATGCACTGGCACACCCAAAAAAAACTTAAGAATCAACAGGACATATGCCTTTTTTTTCTTGGAAGTTTTGAGAGTTTCAGTAAAGTTTCCCAGAAAATAAGAGAAGCTAAAAAATGTTCAGAAAGTTTTAAAAAAATATCAACCAAAAGCCGGTTAGTCTGCGCGTGGGCCCGGAAAAAGCAGTCAAATGGCGCGAACCCACCCACCTAACCCCTTCGATCTCGCCGTCGTCTTCAAATTCCATCCCCTTCTCCCACCCTATTTGACCGCCTCCTCCTGGCTACCAGTGCTCCAAGTCTGAATGAATCTTCTTCAAGTCTCAAGCACATTAGAGAAAGCCTCAGCCGCCACCATCTCCCTTTCTTGACCTGATCGTCTCCTACCACATGGTAGAGACCATTCCTCCCATCAACCCTCTAGATATACATGCCTCACCGATCTGATCAACTCTCACACACGCTTGCTAGACCAGCCCAGCCCAGCGAGAAATCAGCAGGAAGCTGCAGCAGCTAGGGACTATTAGCTAGCTAACAGAGAGTCCTTGCTCTGGTTTCTTGGCAGAATTCGGCTTTGCTCTGCTCTGACAGGGATGGTGCGCGACTGAGTGAAGCGGCGCGGTGAGTTCTTTGCGGTTCCTCCGCTCTGCTGCTTGATTTCTTTCTGGGTTCTTTCGGTGTCGCAGCCCGGTTCTTAATTCGGTGAGACTGCGGTTGGTTACTTGGTTGGTAGATCGATGGTGTGAGTTTGCAGAAATTAAGGACTTGTTTGGTCCTATACGCCTAGTCAACCCGGCACTGCTGGTACATGTACTCGTTTTCCTGTGAGATGAAGGGATGATCGCTGTCAGGACTTAATTTCTCAATCTTTTGGGTTTAATTAGTTTCCTTTTGGTTGGTGATTTCTTGCTGTGCAAAGGCAGGGGATGAGCTTTGAGTAACATGTCCTTTTTTTTAATCAATTATGCCATGCAGAATGGTAGCCTGCCTTCCAACTAGTACAGTGTTTCAACTAAAACCTCAACTCCTTCCTTGTCTTGCAGACTGATAATCTTCTGCAGCTGCACACACTCCTCGGCCCGAGTGAGTCGAGAACTCGACGATTAATTCTCTCCGATGGAGGCCATGGCTGGGAAAAGCACCAAATCGACGGGGAGCAGCACGCCGCCTCATCGTACCAGCGACGGGAAGGCCGTGCCCAACTACCTCAGACCATCAGCCGGCTCTTGCCACCACGTCTGCAAGTATGGCGGGAAGCACACGTTTGACGACAGGGAAGCACACAGGGCACAACCAAAACCCAGGAAGCAGCCGCAGCCAGCGGTTCCAGATAATCAGGAGAGGACGCTCGTCATGGCGCGGGCGGTGTCCCGGAGGCGTGTCGGAGATTTCAGCAAACCTGAGAAGGTCAACAAGGCCGTCGTTGATACGGAGAAGGAAGTCGAGACTGTGGAGTGGAAGGACATTGTGGCTTATGATACGGTTCAAGCTTACGGATCATCCCCACAGCCTGAAAAAGTCTTTGCCGTAGTCACAAATGCAGGCGATGGTAAGAAGAAGGATGTGATGAAGGGAAAGAGATCGCATGACAAGGGCAAGACCACTGAACAAGAGATTGGTGTCAAGAAGCACAATGAATCACTGAACAAGAAGCTGGTCAAGTCCGTCAGATCGAAGCTGACCCGGAAAGTTTCGACAGAACCTCAGGCCGCGAACACAGACACGATCACAGGCAGAAAGAGCGTAAAACCTGCGAAAGCGAAGAAAGCCGCAACATTGTCTGTCGAAAAGAAGGCTGTGGACCAAGATATGGTTCAGGAAGGTGCAGGCACTGATGGCAAAGAAGGTAAAACACTTCACCCTCTTGACCAAGAAGAGTATGCTGCTGCTGCTGCTGAATCAAGTAGGCCTATTCCAGCGCACCGAAGGGTGAAGAGCATGAACATCAGCAGCCGATCGGTGCGCTTTCCATTCGTCCGGCAAGCGAGCAAGAATTCAGCTACCTTCAAGCTGCGCTCCAAGAGCAGCAAGGCACCAATTCTGCCATCTGAAGAAGAGAAGCCAACACGGCTAAGGTTTAGAAAGGGGAGAGTAGCAGGTGAGGAGTCCAGCAGTGGCGTTCAGCTCAGGATCAGGAGCCTTCGGAGTCGGGGTGTCGGCGTTTCCGGTGGCGCAAACACCGGTTTCGTCGTACCGGCGGTGACGTTGAAGCATCAGAAGACGCTGGAGAAGAAGAGGAGCCAGAGGCTGTACAACAACCTGATCGAGGAGACGGCGAGCAAGCTTGCGAAGACCAGGAAGAGCAGGGTGAAGGCCTTGGTTGGGGCTTTTGAAACCCTCATCTCCAAGATTGGAAAGTAGGATTCAGGTGGCACAAGTAGTACATTACAGAGTTTGCCATGCAGTTTTTGTTGTTCTGGGACGAGTGCTTGCTTGGTAGTTGGTATATATCCATGATGGAATTGTTGGTTTTGGCAATTCAGATTTGGTCCCAAAGTGAAGACGACAACACTAGAGCTGACCAATTTTAGGGCAAAGGTCACCGATACTGAGTTTCAAGACTCTTTCTTTTTCCTTGTTCAATCAGCCAGAGCTGAAATGGAGACTGTGTGCAGAGATGTAGTATTATGTTGATGGAGCCAGGCGTTGATCCTGTTTAGGATAATCTAGACTCTAGAAAGAAAGATCAATGCTTATCTTCTTTTAGTTCCGTTTAATGATGGCATCAGTTCATCTTTCAACGTGTTGCAAACTTAACCCCTTATCATGAAGCTAGTCTTGCTAATCTACAGCGATATGTTCATTCTAATAGAACATATGTTTCAATGAATGACCAGTGGGCTTCACATGAAAAAGGATGATAAAAGACTGATAGGTCCGTTAATATGGCAAGGTTATCCTCAGGTCCAACACCAACAGCATAGTTGGAGGCATGCCAAGTGGGAAAGCCATTTATGCACAGTATTCTACTCACCTAATCCCTCTTGTATCTAAATCTATGTTATCTATACTAGTGGATTTCCAATCTACACCAATCCACATGTATGCATTAGGACAAATATTTTATATATTTAGATCTGATTTTGTTTTGAGTGATTTATGTACTTTTTATGTGTACATGGATCTACTAGATCTACGATCTATATACCAATCCCACATGTATGCATTAGGGCCTAATATATTTAGATCTGATTTTTGTTTTGAGTGATCTATGTATTGTTTTTTGTGCATATAGATCTTTGTTAACCATACTACTACATCTATGATCCATATATCATTTCCGTCTGTATCAATTCCATCCGTGTGCATATTATAGATCTATGATACATTTGCCGACCTGTCATCCGCCTCAACGTGGTGACTCGTAGGCTAATCCCTCCTCCCTGTGAGGAACCTCAATGTCTACGCTGCTAATTTAGCTCGGTGTTAGTAGCGAAAGGGTGACCATGCACACTCGTCTAGAGGGAGCAGACCTCTTCGCGTGTATTCGGTAGCTTTTAGAAGGAGTGGGGTGTGTAATATACCTATGACCTTTTATCCTATTCTTAGAGTGAGACGCAGAGGTAGAACTAAGCCTCAGACTACCAAAACAATGGTCCGAGACTCAGATTAAAATTGCTTACTATAACACTGTAGCTAACAGACAGTACACACCGCACCATTGTTATTTCCAGTGGACTGACCTAAGGCCCAGCCGCTGGCTGACTACGTCACTAGTAAGGCGGGAGCGAAAGGAGTATGGAAACCGCTTTGAGAAGCTAAGTAATCCTATTAGCTTTTTTCGAGAAACTTTAGGGACAAATTGACCATTCATCTTTTTCTCTTTTCTTTTGTAACCGGTTTTTCTCTCATGATATTTCATGTTGTCGTCTGCAGGTGTGTCGAGGCATATGACTCGCACCCAGGTTCCTTTTCGTCTGCCACCAGCTCAGACACCGTGACATGCATCTGCACCCTGCTCCAGATTGAACATGGAGCAGTTCGCAGTTCAACATCCGCAGTTCGCAAATATTGTCATCGAGCACATCCGCAGTTCGCGCCATTAAAGATGACACCTGGTGCTCTCTTCTCCAGTTCTTGTAATGTTTTTTTTTCTTTTTGAAATTCAGTTCTTGTAACGGCTGGTTCTTCCCGTAGGAATGAAGTGATGTCATGCTCAAATCAGGTGCTACTGTGCTTGCTGTTGTAAGTTGTAACCATCAACACCAGCTGAAATTACAGTCCAGGTCTTCTGCAGCTTAAAGTTCGAGACATCGGACCTGTTGTTTCTGGCCTTTCGAAATTGATTTTAGGCTTTTGCTTCAATACATAATTTTTAAACGGAGTATTTTTTTGAAGACAGAGTCTACAAGTTAATTATAGTACACGTTAAAAGTCCAACATCTGTACCAGCTAAAATCACAAACGAGTTTCTCTCTCTCCGTAATCTCTATCGTGAATAGCTAAAATTTAAAAATTTCAGCCAAAAGCTATAAACCACAACCACAAGGAACAGGCCCATCTTCGAATAGCATGGAAAGCTTTTCAGTTCCTACCTGCTAGTAGCTCTGCCATGAACAAAGAAAATCTGGTTATAAGAAACTGTATGCAGCAGAAACAGGTTAATTTTCAGCTCATCTTGATAGTGAGGTTCCACTACAAACAAATTTGATCGAAACTCGAAATCACTACATTCTATGCCAGTTACACACAAAGGAGAGCTGAATTAAATACAACAATGCTAGGATAAAAGTGCAAGAAGTCAGGATACAAGTGCAAGAGGTCAGTGATTCGCAATTGTGTTTCCAAATACTGCGTTTTATAATCTAGTGCTGCATCATTGTCAACCAAATTTAGACAGATGGCATTCACACACCCCAAATTACATAGCATACTTGTCAGCACCGTTTGATGGTTAAAAGGAATACTGAGACACCAAATTAGCTGCCTCGGCTAGAGCATGAACGAATCTTCTGTCTCTGAATGTGTAATACCACTAGAATGCAAAAGAGAAGAAAAACGAGAAATGAAATAATCCAAGAAAAAATAAAAGAATTAAATTAGAGTGTTGCCGTCAGACCTATCAGCTTTAGAAATGCCGAATAAAAGTAGCGCTCACAGAGATTCCCAGACTGTCCCCAACCGGTCGGCACCATCTTGCGTTTTGGATTCTCATCATCCGACGAAAAATTCCATCCTTACCTTTCTACCAATTCACCTCGCCTTTATGATGAATCGATAGGCAGCCACATGCATAAGACACGTCCCATGCCACGGGTCAAGGCCAAGGCCCCATACAAAAAGAAGAGAAGCCAACACCAGCCATTCTCCCCATAGACCACTGCATTTCTTAGCCCTCAACCAAGAACACACCAGAGCACAGCAAGAGGGACGTGGTCTCTCCATTGCCCGACCGCTCTCAAAAGCCCCAACCAAACAAGTAACAAGAGACCCCATCCCACTGCCCGAACCACCCAGCCAGCCGAGAGGAGGTGAGGAAGAGAGAGAAGCAGAGGAGAGGAGCTCGAGGAGTTGGGGAAGGTCGACGGCGTGTGGATGGCGTCCACGCCATGAATTATCTTGACCACATAGGATTTATTTCTTTACCTATGCAGACACACCAAAAAGGATTTATTTCTTTACCTGAAACAACTCGAAGCATAATACAATACACAATTGTTCAACTTGCATCTCATGAAGCAACTATGGCTAACAACCAGCATACACATCACAGCATACTCTCTGCCTCTAACATCTAACAATACTGACAAAACATTGCAATTTGATATGCTACTGAAGCAGATCCTACCATTCTAATCAGCAGATCCTACGATTAGCGAAGCTCTACATATAACATATCGCTACTTACATTGGGGAATGCTTTAGGAATAAGGAGCGACGGCCGGTGGAGAAGAAGAGCCTGAAGAGGGAGGCGGCGTCGGCGGCCTGCTCCGGAGGCTGTCGGCGTTGGTAGCCTGCTCCGAAGGCTCCCAGCAGCAGCGGCGGTCGGTGGAACCCTGAAGCCTAGACGCGAGCTCACAGCGGCATATGGTAGTCTGGTAGAGGCGTAGAGCTCTCTGGCTCTCTGCCTCTGGTTAGGTCATCCTCATGGACCTCATCCTATGGAGGCGCCGCTGCCTGCTGATGGGCTATTGGGCCGTCACTCACTGGTTTCCTGTAGGCTTTCGGATATCCGCCAGATATTTATCGAATTTATTATACCGAAGTATTTCAGTTGGGTATCATCAATACCAAATTCGCTATCGAATTTATACCCAAGTATTTCACTCGCTGGTCCCCTGCCTTTTTTTAACTTCTTCAACAGAAATCGCTCATTCTTTATCCGTTTGCAAAAAAGACTTTTTGTCCTTGCTCTTTGAACTTCTTCCATAGAAATTGCTCGACTCATCTGTCTCAGTCAGGCTCCTAACTTGTCTTGGAGCTGATTCTGGTGAGGTCAACCACCCATTAGCATTCATATTAGAATTTAAACTTGAACTAGAGTTCGAGTTCGAACTTAAACTCGATCCATTTTATCTACGAGCATCACCTTGCTCTTGTTGAACACCATCCCCTACTTCCAAAACGACGCCTAAGGACTTGGGAGTGGTGCCAAGCGCGTATATATATGGCGCAAACCACGCTGGTTTCGATGTGCTTCACTTTTGTACATGCATGGGCATGGATATAGTGGTTTTCACCAAACTTTATGTACTAGCTGGATAGGAGAAACATTTAAATGTTACTATTTAAAATGAAATAAATGTGTTTTAGTGCAGTATATCTTGCTTATCTTTGACAGCTTCGTGTTCCGGGAGATCGGCACAGTGAACATAAACCATTATTCACGCAAAGTCCTATCTACACCACTTGCATATATACCTCAGTCAGGATGAAACAATTAAGTGAAAATCAATTAAGTTGGCTTCTATGGAGCATTGCAATGGAAGGGAGAGTGCAAATATTAATATGTGCACCAATTATACAGATCTGCATGATACAGGAGATCTACTGGAAATAAAAAATCACCAATTAATGGGAGATCAACTGACAGGAGTCCAGGTCCGGGTACGTAGTCAGTTCAGTCTCTAGTCCTCCATTGTTCACTTGCCCCACGTGTGATCTCATTTTCTACATTATTTTTTCTTCTAGCTTAAGGGGGTGATCGTTTCGGCTTTTTTTCAGATTCAGCTTCTAGCTTCAGCTTTTTTTTCACTATTCAGTAATTTGTCTTTTTCTGAATTTTTTTAGATTTTTTGAGCTTTTTTGCATTTTTCTTTTTTTCCCGTGTTCCTTTGCATTGTCCGTAATGGGCTAACATATTTTTCTATTTTTACATTTTTTTAAATTTAATTATGCCCAAAAAGGTAAATCAGCTACAGTAAAAAAAGGCAGCTACAGTGAAATTTCAGCCAAAAACCAGAAGCCATCGCTAAAACGATCACCCCTAATGCAATAATAAAAATTCTGAGGTGAATCCAACAAAGAACTCAAGCATCCTTAACCCAACAAAATATCAACCGAAGTAAACTAAAAATCATGGGTTTTATGAAACAAAATATTAGCAACAAGAGTACGCATCACACTGCCGATTTAGGGCATGGGATTGCGCCATCAAAACGACATACCGAACGTACATAAATTATGAAAACAAAGAAGGTCCCTGTAAGAAGGAAGGCGGGATGAGAATTTCCTGAAGAAAAATGCTAATTGGTGACCGTTTAAATGCCATAGACCAATGTAAATACTAATTGAATTACTTTTTAATTTAGAACGGAGATCTTGTGGGTTTCTGTATTAGGAGCTGTCCCAAATTAAGTCCAATTTCTTGTCCTACTCAGATCATGTACCAACTCATAAGCTGCATATATGTGAATCGAGAATCGACAATAATTAATGTAAATGCGTGTACTACGACCTTACAGATTAAAGCCAGCAGATTCAAACTTACTATCTTATTTATCACGCAAGTTCTAAGGCTATATATATTTTCACTTTCTAAAGTTATCCTACATGCATGTTCAACTTGGAACATAAAAACCACATGGGACATATTCTATACAGCCAGCATATATATTGAAATGGTTCTGATATGTAACCCCATGATCGATAGTAATTGGTTACCAAGGAAGGTCATATAGGCTTGCGGGTGACCAGCAACGGCTGGCTTTAATTTGCAAGCAACAACGGTAAACATTTTTTTTAATCTATTTGACTTGACTAACCACAATAGATAGAACCTACTTATGACCAAATTCTGATCAATAATTTTTATGGACCAATTTGATAGGACGATCTTAAATTAATATAATTACCTACTGAATCTTTCTGTCACAAGGGAATCTGATAGCATCTCTAGAACAGAACATACCTTGCCATGGGAC